>NJDD01001076.1:21544-42056 GCA_002245505.1 Calephelis nemesis | reverse complement strand
GCGATAGGCAGAGGTATAACCTGGACACCTACGACTAGCCGAAGCCACTAAGTCTACTAAGACTAGCTAGTTGTGGATTGTGGGTTCACATTTTTGCCAATCAGACACATATCTTATCCTTGGCAACAATGTTTTTAATATAAAGTGGAAAAAACACATTTTCATTTTCTTGCACGACCCAGGAATAAACCCGGCACCCCATGAATTTTAGCTGGACACACGGAGACAAAAAAAAATAAAACATTAACAGATGTTAAAACGGTCCGAATAGTGTATTTTAGCTATTTTCATTTTTTAATGTCTTACGAAGGATACTTCTTGGGGGAAATTCTGCAGATATAAGTACTATTTTTGTATTACAAAAAAGAGGTATTTACAATGTTAATGTAAGGGATTCCCTGCGTGAAAATTTCAAAGAAATAAATATTTTAACCTGCAGTTCTCAATACATCTATGACAATTTAATGTATGTCAAAAAAAATCTATGTATGTTTACAATAACAGCTGTGATGTTCACAATGTAAATTACGAGGGATAAAAATAATCTGGCCGTATACAAAACTCGTCTTCATAAAATTAGTAAATCCATTTTCGGTCAATGTATACGTTTTTACAATAATCTGCCTATTGATATTAGAGATCTAACTATAAATAAGTTTAAAAAATGTATCAAAGCAAAATTATGTCAAAAAATACTTATTATACGGTCTCAAAGTATTTGGAATATGAACATGCTTGGGGATAGAGATTTCAATCTCCCACTGCAATTTGTAATGTAATATGTTGTACCTTTTATTTAAGTTAAAATCAGATTGTAATTTGTATTTTTAAGCTAGATTATATTGTAAATATTATTATTGAAAAAAGACAAGCCCGCTTAGTTTTTTTGCCGAATTTTCTCTGTGAGGCCGCGATTTCGATCCGGTAGTAGTTTAAAAAAAATGTCGACGCGCACAAATACCACTTGTATGGTTCATGTGAATAAAGATTATTCTGATTCTGATTCAGAGATGTTCTTGCAGGATTGCGATTGGATGCTAAAAGCTCTGACGTTCTCGGGTATTTTTTAAAGCCAAAAACATTTAGGCACGCTACCCTATATGCGTGGATCTATATAGAGATTATAAAGATAATGGTACAAGCTATGTTCCTTTATCACAATCAGATGTCCTAAGTATCTCCCAAAATTTCCTTCTGGGCTCCTAAGATGAGTTAGATAAATTAAGATAAGTGTAAAACACAATTTTTCAATTTGCAACAGAGTCATAAATATATATATCTGTTTGTTAATCTCATGACACAGGGCTTACAATCATATTTAGTAAAGTATCTTCACGCCTATATCCCCGAATAGGTAATCACAGGCACAACCAGGACACCCACGAGTAGTCGAAGACACTAAGTCCCACAATAGGTGGCTAGCCTATCGCCAACCGGGCACATATGCTATTACGGGTAACATTATTTTTATTAGAAAATCGAAAATATGCATATAGTTTATGTGTTGCCCGACCCAGGAATCGAACCCGGGACCTCAAGTACGATGTGACCCACAAATATCAAAAATGTTAATGGGGCTTTGCCAATCAGAGCTTCAATAAGTCTCTCGCGTAAATATGTTCAGCTAAAAGAAACTAACGGCTATTCAAACTGCAACACTACTATTATGAGCACCGAGGATATGGGACAGACAGGCGACCATTTTTGCGATTTAGCATAAAGCCGAGAATTAATAAATTGGTCAATACTATTCTGACAGAAATAGAAAAAGAAATTTAACTTCACAATCTTAACACTTTTTTTGCTATATTATAAATACTCCTATCAAAAAGTAGAAAAACGGTCACGAAACTTTGCTCCTTCTAAATATCAGGCGTTAATAAAGCAAAATTATTAGACAGATTCCATAGAACATTTTCACACAAACTTGAAACTAATTAAAGTCCTTTTGGGGTTGGTTTTTGAAAAAAAAACCTAGTCCATGTTTGAACTAGAGTCGCACCTATATGCATGTAGAATTTCACCCAAATCAATTCAGCAGTTCTATCGTAAAAGCTTAACAAATAGACAGACAAACAGACTTTTACCTTTATAATGTTAAGAATTATTAAAATTAAAATACTGTATTGAAATTAATAAGCTTTCCCGCGGAAACATATTAGATATCGGGATAAATTAATGTGGTCAAAAAACTCTATGGCACCAAAACTCTATGGTAAAACTCTATGACATATTTTTTCCAACGTACTGTAACTACTTATTTACCGTAAATTCGTACCATACCAAACAAATAGAAAACACAACTTTTCATTCATAATAGTAGTACGGACATAACAGTTTCTCGACCAGAAATCATATTCACAACACAAAAGCCTTCAAGAAAGGATTACTCTTGAATCTCGATTTCATCATCATCATCATCAGCCAGAGGACGTCCACTGCTGGACATAGGCCTCCCCCAAAGAGCGCCACAAGTCACGGTCACCAGCCGCTTGTAACCAGCGACACCCCGCGACTGTGACCAGGTCATCAGTCCATCGGGTGGGAGGTCGTTCAACACTACGTCCTCCGCTGTGGGGCCGCCACTCGAGAACCTTTCTTCCCCAGCGGTTGTCGGTTCTGCGAGCAATGTGAACTGCCCATTGCCACTTCAACTTGCTAACTCTCTGAACTATGTCGGTCACTCTCGTTCTCTTGCGGATCACCAAATTACGGGTCATATCTCGTAGAGAAACACCGAGCATAGCTCTCTCCATTGTACGCTGAGTAACTCTAAACTTATTTAAGAGGCCCACATTTAACGGCCAAGTCTCAGTTCCATATGTCATCACTGGTAACACACACTGGTCGAAGACTTTCGACTTTAATTTGGACAAGAAGATACCCTTTAGCTTCCCGAACGCTGCCCATCCGAATTGGATTCGGCGGTCGACCTCTTTCTTGAAGTTGGATTTACCTAACTGAACAGCTTGACCTAGGTATATATAGTGATCAACAACTTCAAGAATTGAGTTCCCAACTTGAACTGGTATAGGTGCAACATGAACATTGGACATGATTTTCGTCTTATCCAAGTTCATCCTAAGACCTACCTGTTGGGAAACTCTATCGAGGTCACCGAGCATTTTGCTCAAGTCTTCCAGCGATTCCGCTATGACCACGATATCGTCTGCGAATCGAAGGTGAGTGATGTACTCGCCATTGACATTGATGCCGAGTTTTTCCAGTCCAGAAGTTTGAAGACATCTTCCTGTGCAGCAGTAAACAGTTTCGGAGAAGTAAAGTCTCCCTGCCTCACACCTTTCTGCAATTGGAACGGTTTCGAGCTCTGATCCTGTAATCGGACCGACATAGTGGCTTTTTCGTACAAACACCTCAACACTTCGATGTATCGATAGTCTATGCGGCACCGCTGTAATGCCTGAAGCACCGCCCATGTATCAACCGAATCAAAGGCTTTCTCGTAGTCCACAAACGCTAGACATAATGGCCGATTATACTACTCGGTCTTCTGTATAATCTGGCGCAGCGTTTGCAGGCAAGCAAGTTTGTTTGATTGATTGATTGAATCAACCACTGGATCGGAATCGCGGCCTAACATAGAGAATATCCGGCGAAAGAAACTTGGCGGGTTTGTCTTTTTTCAATATTAATAGTTACATTATAATCTAGATAAAAATACACAATCACAATTTTTTTTATTATTTTTTTTAAGTAATATATAGACGTGTCACAAATGCCTCTTGCTGGTTAACGTGAAATAAAAATTTTGAATTTGAAGTTGTGTTCAAGAATACTTAAATGACATCCGATTCCAATTCACCATTTGCATAAAATCGAGATAAAAGAGTACCTAACCCTACTAACCTACGATAGTATCTACTATTAATAATCATTCTGTGTCCGTGTCTTGACGATGATTGGCGGAAATCGCCTGTCCATGCTATTCTTCAAACGTCTGCGCCCAAGCATGTTTTTATATTTAACACCCAATGGTTTCTATATTTTTTGTAGGTAATAAATCTTCACTCTGGCTGTCAAGCAATGTTAATGAAAATTAATAATTACTTTGACATTTATCAGACATAAAAAATATCTGCTTCACCACAAAAAAGGTTATACGCATGTTTACATAAAGACTGTCTGAGCTTAGCATCCAACAAATACCATGCTACATGTGGATGATGTAGCAGCAAGTTATCCCAATATTAGATAGTAACACTATCTAAAGTCCATCCAACTATCATAGTGTTTAATAAAACATGTGTTCAAAGAGTGCTTAATTTTTTTATATTTTTGTCTTTTTTTCTCGTTTATTAATGAATATTAAAATCAATTATTAGTTGATTACACTTTCATTCAATGACAATAGAAGACTACCTCTACTTAAACAATACGAGACAGGTTTTTCTTTCAGGTAAGCGACTTTTAAAAAAAGAATGAAATTTTCACTTTCCAGTGTCGTTACTTGGTGGAATCTCATTGTATCATACGCATCAGTAATTAAACAAATACTAAAATTAAGTAGTTTTTTCAATTACCTAATAATTCTGAAAAAAGGACTTAAAATTTAATAATTACACGTATTACTTAAAAATGTGTAAAGTAAAATATCTTCTAATCTGTACTTAGGCAATGTTACAGCGAGAGCCATAAAAAATAATGAAGAAGCTTATATCCGACGTTATACAACTTACTGTGGCCTTATAAAATGATAGCTATTGACGATTTATTGCTGGCTGTATGCGACTTTATTAGCCACATATAGTTTCAACATACACTTATAATTTACTGATATGTGTATACATCGTACATATATGTATATCGAGGATTTTACTTAGAAGTTGAAAACCTGTTTAAAAATATGGTACCTAAGTGTCTGTAATTGCATTATAGGCACTACAATACCATTTGCCTAAATCGAAATAAAAAATAAATCAAGTTATGCCCCCAGCAACAACGCAATAAAGTCGCGTCGAATTTCATAAATCACCACAAACAGACAAAAAGACAAAATGTTTAAAAGCAATGTTTTAAGATACTAGCTAAACCGACGGACGTTGTTTTGTCTACTGCTTACTTAACTATGAATGTTTTTCATATGAACCTTCTCCAGACAAAAACTAACACGACAAAAAAGAATAAGCAGAAATAGTCCATCCGTTCACGCACGATGGCATGACCAAGGGGAATTAATTTTGATATTTAGGAATATGTATGTACTGCAAAATATTATTAATTTTATTTTTATATTAGCAGCCCGTCCCAGCTTCGGACAGGTGGGCAAACTTCTATATCATTATACATATAAATAAACCTTCCTCTTGAATAAGTCTATAAAAAATCCGTCAAAATCCGTTGCATACTTTCAAAGACTGGCTCTTTTATATACTAAATGAATAAATATCCCTGGATAAGTTACACAAATTGAATCCAAAACAGAATGAAGCAAATTATATGCTTGTGATATGGATGTAAGTCAACGATTCTAATACATAGAAGTACTTAAACAGATACCAGAATAAATTTGTAAACACCCAGACCCGGAAATGCAGACATCTAAATGTTCATCACACAATGTCTACCCCTGAGGGGAATCGAACCCGAGCCTCGCGGTTCGTCGATGTAGTTAGGGGTGTACGCTAGCCACTCGTCAATAGTGATGATAATATTACGAACAAACGCATGATGGTAAGAGACAGCTGAAACTCGTCAGGGTAAGCATCCACCGCCTTAGCTATTCCTGTTGCCATAATGAGACTGCTATATTTCGGTTCGAAGGTTAGGGTAAAAGGTAAATTTGCAAAATGCCTAACACTACGACCACAGGAAAGCGTTGCATCTGTAACATCTATGGTGTCTATGGGTCAAGGTTGTTTCTTGCCTTCAGAAAAGCCTTATACTGGTTTGCTGTCTAATGCCATAAAAAATCCTACAGTATATTATAATATTCAACATTTAGTAAAAATATGTTATTTTGAAATTAAGAACAGACACTCAAACTTTTTTATATACAGAGCCTTTACCATGAGTTGGTATAGATTACGTTCGGTAAGTTATGTGTCGAAATCTATGATACTTTTGCTATAAAAATGTGTTTCTCTTAGTCTCCGATAGGGGCGCTGTTCAAAGTTTTCATACAAATAATTTACAGAGACGGTAGCGAGTAAACTTGATAAGCCATAAACTTATGGTAAAGGCTCAGATAAAAGACAAAACAAACGATTATTACCTAGTGTGCAGATTAAGTTTACGTACCATCGTAAAAAGTTACTTCAATGTTATTTATTTAAAACGGTATACCTATATAAATGTTGAGATTTAGAAAGCTTTCACACTGCTTTCAGTACAAGGTACTGAATATTAATGTACACTCAATTACAAAAGTCCACATACGAATTAAATGCTCATTTTATAAAAAAATGTAATTGAAGAAAAAGATATCTGTGGTTTAGCGATCCGGCGTTGGAAGTGACTTCATGAAGTCCCACGTTCAATCCCCAGCAAAAAAAAATAAGTTTTTTAATTTTCTAATAAAAACTACATATGTTCCCGGGATTAGCTAAGTGCCCAATTGATCGCCAATTAAAAAAAGCTTGCCATCCATCATATATCGACCGACAGTTCAAATGCCTATTGCCTACTGTGCATTAACTTACCCGGATCGGTACAATAAGCTACAAAGAGAATATAATCACTACGTTTTAATAACCTTGTTCATTCCTGCTGACATCGTTAGCGCCTCTGTGGTCTAGCGGTTCAGGTGTTGGACTTGACTGCATGAGGTCCCGGGTTTGATCCCGGGTCGGGCAACAAAAAGAAAATTTGAGTTTTACAATTTTCTAAAAAAAAAAAATGTTGGTCGGGAATCGGGATTGGAAATGTGCCCGGTTGGCGATAGGCTTGCCACCTATCACATAATGGGACTTAGTGTCTTCGGCTAGTCGTGGGTGCCCTGGTTGTGCCTCTGCCTACTTCTTCGGGGATATGGGCGTGAAGATACACCGTTATTAGTCGCCATTTTCTTGTTTCGTACTTCAAACTTGCACATGTTTCTATAAATTTTAAACATCACTATTACATTTTAGGCAGTTTTGTACATGTTGCCTAGAACCAGTCATAACATATCGATGCTCCATTATTATCTTTAGTATCTTCCCCATCACCAAAAGCCAACTGCTTATTCGCTTCCATAAAACATAACAAAAACTCTGTGTATAAGTTTATCCTTATATGTAGTGAGATTCATGCTACTTCTGTTAATTCCGCGACCGATAAAGAGAGATCCTACAAGTTTAACTTTTCTAGGTGTTATGTGTGTGGCTACATCAGGCACCATAATACCTAAACTAATGAACCGACTTAAATGTGGATTTTTGTTCCAAATCTAAAATGGTTGAGGTGCTTTTTATTTACATTATGGATAGTTTTTATTTTGGATTTATTGAAAATTTAATTTTTTTGATTATTTATATGTAATGTGTTTATAACTTCAGTATGCACTTTTGACTCTAGCTGTACCTATTCTAGAGAATTTCTAATAGCTTTTCACTTTGAAACAACGCGTTTGTTTATTTGATACAACACAATACCCACACTTATATGAACTTTGATTTATTATTTTCTTGATAACAAGGAGAGATTTCAATACCACCGAGGAAATGAAAAAAGACAGTAGAAGCTTCGAGATAATAACATGACAATGTGAATTATATCGAGCGTTTCCAGCAACTCGCACTCGCACAAATCACTAGCTGACCCGGCAGACGTTGTTCTGCTATTAGTAAAAAAGTGGGGGTGAGTCACCCTTATCATTTAGAGGTATGAAAAGTAGATGTTGGCCGATTCTCAGACCTACTCAATATGCTCACAAAATTTCATGAGAATAAGTCAAGCCGTTTCGGAGGAGTATGGGAACGAACATTGTGACACGAGAATTTTATATATAAGATATAATTAAGTATAACTCAAATACCACTAGCTAGATCATATTAAAATTAATGTGGGAACAATTTAGAACCTGTCTTTCTAAAAAAGGAAATTAGGTTGGTTATTGGCCGAGTATTTGTGTAACAAACATACTTATATTATAACTGACTTATTGATAGTTTACCGAATGTTTTAAAACATGACACGAAAAATATCAAAGTTTTTTATCTCATATTCTATATTAAGTAAAGTAATTAATTCATCATCCATTTAAATCATGTTTGTAAGTGAAGACTTGTTTTTTATTGTATTGTTATTTGATTTTTTATTTGTTTGAAGTGAATCGGCTCCGAAACTACTAGACTGATTTCAAAAAATTTTTCACCTTTAGAATGCTACATTATCCCTGAGTGACATGGGCTTTGTTTCATCAAAATTTGAGGGAGTAAAAGCCAAGTTACGCAGGCGAAGCTGCGTGAAACTGCCAATTATATGTAATGGAATACAGTATACATTTATATTTGTTTTTAATGTTTAGGTACATTGAATAGTTTTAGCCCTATTTTTTAATAATTGTGTTTCTTTTTGTAATAAGTTTATACCATAGAACATTACATTACATGCCTCATATGGACATCAGTACCTAATCTAACAAAGATGTTAAGTAGTTTTTTGTCTGTCAGCTATCGCCAACCCTGAATGTGTGCCCACATTCAATCCCAAGCAACCGATCGAACACGTCAACTCGTGAAGTCAAGTCCAACACCTCAATCCTTTGACTACTGCTTAAAAATGTTGTTAAAAACATGTAGCGACGGATAATGAAAATAAAATTAACAGACTAAAACATATAAGTTAGAAATCTAGGGTAAAAAAACATGAAAATCTTATATAAAAATCAATTGCTATTCGTTATTCTCATTTTTGTTTTGAATTATTTGTGAAAGTCCAGGGAAGGTTTAAAAGAAAGGAAAAAAGGAAAACTACGAGGAAACTAGGAAAATCAACATTTTAAGTTATGAGTTTGTATGAGAACAGAATGGAATGACAAGAAGTTCGCCGGAATATCTAGTAAGATATATGTATAATATTGACTAAATTCCCGCTACTCTAAAAAAAGCCTTTGGTTGTACTCCATTAACTTGTAACGGCAATTTCGTGAGTGGGCGGTACAACTAACTGTGACAAGTTTTGAAGAATCTATCATTATGATATGTCATTAAGTAGAGTGCCGCCATCTTTTCTGGTCAGCGAAGAACGTCGCTAGTGTGACGTTTAACGTTTTATTATTATTAACTCTTTATTGTACACAACCGATATTACAACATATACTTAAGCTTATCTCTAATAAAAGAAATTTCTTCCAGCCAACCCGTAAAAGGAAAACAATAAATTAAAGAATCTTGGTGTACGAATAAATAAACTAGGTACTAAATAAATTTATACATATAACATAAACATAAATAACTACGTTAATAAAAACGGACTTCAAAAGTAAAAAGTAATAACTTCAAACCTATTAGTAAATAGCACTGATAAATATTAGGTAGTATATAATTAATACTAAATCTTTGTTATTTTTTACTTTTTAGTTTTGAAGTTTTTATTAATGTAGATATTTTTATTAATGTTATGTGTATAAAATTATTAAGTAGTTTATATTTAGTATCTTGTTTGTTTATCTGTCAGTTTAGTTCCGATTTTGACTACTGGATAGATAAATTGGTGACATCATAATTTAACTTTACAGCACTCCATCAAACCCAGCAATTAACCGTCACACTTGCACGGGTAAACCTAAAGATTATTGCCAAAATTTAAAAAAATCCTCGATTCTTAAAAACTTCTATAACAATACTGAAATAAAAAAAACATCCTTAACAATACCTACATGCAATGTAGCTACGAACCATCTCGATCATATCAGATTTTGAATAGAAATGTACATCGAAATCGGTCCAACCTTTCAAAAGTTAAGATGCAACAGGCAGATACACACAGACACGTCGAACTTAGAACACTCTTCTTTTTCGGTCTGGGGTTAAAAATACATTTTAATTATACACAGTTTCGGTTCACTTTCAGTCACAGTGCAAACTGTGTATCGCTAAGTAAGAGATATTTTAAATCAATTTTAAAAGTATTTTTTAGACAGAAGTCGCTGAAGAAAAAAACGACAAATGAATTTGATTATTATAATCAGAAATATAATAAATATAAGAAAAATATAATACAAGAAATATTATAATAATCAAATTAATTTGTAGTTATTTTAATATTTAGTATACTTTTCACTAAAACCTTAAAAGTTAGCTTAAATCCTAGGAAATGACTTCTTTCGAAGCTTTAAAATGAAATGACATTAAATTTACCTACTCATATTTAATATTGAGTTAAACCTTCAAATATAAAGCGAATTTATCCTAATTAGAAGCTAACTCAGAGTTTAATACTTAACCCGTGAACGTACAAGTGGCCCTAAGTATCTAAAAACAATATTATTATTTACCTTCACCTAAATATATTGTCCTGAGCTAACTATAAATATTAATTTTTTCGTTGTTCTGGGAAATGGGAAACCAACATGGGAAAAAGAGTTAGTGAAATTGGTCTACATGTTCACGCGTGATGTTATTCCCACGAGATATACTGATTTATTTTTGTATGTAAATAGTAATAAAAAAGGTAATATTTCATTTATTTTTATATATAAGTACCCTATCTTCAGTTAACTATCATTGTTTTTATCAGATATATCATCTAGACAAGTAATATATAATATAAAAAATTAATATTAGACCATCTCGAAATTATGACCTATCTTCGTAAATGCGAAGCATAAAAATTGGTTTGTTGTTGATTTAGTAATATCGTAACAAACATACAAACAACATACAGCCAAATTGAGAACCTCTTCTTTTATAAGTCCATTATAAAGAAAAAAACGTCAGTTTGCACTCCGGAAGTGCCGGCAGAAGTGAAAACTTGAATATTAACGTTGTGCATTTTTGATATTTTGGAATGGTTAGGGAATATTTTACACGAATAATAATTTTGCACGAATTGCTTTCAAAAAAATGTCAAGGTGGCTATAAAACTAACCGACCCAAGAAACGCTAGCTAAATGTGGTGGAACAAGACAGACAGTGCTAATAAACTTAGTATTAATAATACAAAAGACGGAGCGAAATGGAGAAGCGGAAAAAAAAACCTACAAAGGTAGACCCTGGGCTCTTACGTTATTATCAACTTGAACACCAGAATAATGATGATACAATTAGTATTTATTTGTGTTCGTGAACCGAAGATCCAAATTAATAAAAAAAATACAAAATTTAAAAATTAGGATTTTGATAAATTTCTCAATTTAGTGTTACAATAAAAAAACAATCCATAATTTTACTTTTGATTGGTTTCAAAATCACTTAACTGTACTAAACTTCATACCTTTAAATGAAGAAACACCTGTACTGTTTTATGTACTTATCACTTATAATTTATTATTTTGTATATAAAATAATGTTTTTGTAAATATCAAAAATATTTAAGTTAGTTTAATTTAGTAAGTTTTAGCGTTAACAAGCGAAACCGGCAGACTATTTACAAAATAATATATTATAAGTGATGCGTAAAACAATACAAGTGTTTCTTCATTTAAATATTTTTTTTTATGTTATTGGAAGGCAAACAAGCAGACGGATTTCCTGATGGTAAGAAATTCACGTCGCCTAGAGACATCAAAGGTGATAATGGTGCGTTGCCAACCTGGGGCCAGGATGCTAGGCCTCGAGCAAAAGTAAGTTTACCGGCTACCTTACCCTCCGAACCGGAACACGTCATGACGTTATGGCGGCAGGAATAAGTAAGGCGGTGGTACCAATTCGGGCGAGTCGCTGCTAAACTCTACCACCTAGTCAGAATTCACGGTGTTAGTGACGGTGAGCCTTTGCTCGCCTTTTACGAGCTGCCTGGCAAGGAAGGCAGATGGTCTATTCTACAAAGGAGCCCGGACCAACACGGGAAGAAATATGAATATTTGGAAGTTTTTGGCAAATATCAAATATGTTCTAAAGTTTTACTAAAAGTATTTTATCTGTCTTTTCTTAAGGAAAGCAATATAACATTGAGTGTTGTCAAATCGTTTACAACTATTTCCAAAAGTTGACCAGTATAGAATATAGAATCTCTCTTCGTGTCCGGTAACTCTTAAAACTCTTTTACTTTTACAGGTTAAATGAGTCCACTATCAACAAATCCACCGGTGGCAGAGTGCAAGCAATTTGTCCGGGTCCATCCATTAATCTCCATACCTATCCATGACATAATAATAGTATCTTGCACCGGCAGATCCTATTTCGATAATAATCCTTGCTTGCACCAGGCTGAAGGGTATAGTGGGCCATAGTCCGGTAAATTAAAAAACCGCGAGGCTATCAACATATTAGCAATTAAAAAAAAAGGGCATGGAAGATGGTAGATTGCGCATTACGCCTACGTAATACAGCCTGCCATGAGATAGCGACAAATCAATTCGTACAAATTCTGTGATGTCTATGGATCATTGTGATTTTTTTATAATATTGGAAGGCAAACAAGCAGCCGGATTTCTTGGTGGTAAGAAATTCACGCCGTCTAGAGACACCAAAAATGGTAAAGGTGCGTTGCCAAGCTGTTTCCGAAAGGTTAGGTCTCCTGCAAAAGTAAGTTTATCGGTTACCTTACCCTCTGAACCGAATCACGTCACTGGCAAGCACTGAAGTTGTGGTGGCAAGAATAGGCAAGGCGGTGTTACTAATCCGGGCGAGTCGCTGCGAAACTCTTTCACCTAGTAGGATGTCATTGTGTTAGTGACGGTAAGCCTATGCTCGCCTTTTGCGAGCTGCCTGGCAGGAAGGCAAATGGTCTATTCTGCAAAGAAGCCCGGACCATCACGGGGAGGAGGATTTTAGTTACATAATTTTTAATTAGAAGATAGTTAATTTCACATTGACCATATAAAAGGTACTTGGGACGCATCTATATAATACTAAGAAGATCCGGCAGGAAACTCTTTTTTTTATCATACTGGGAGGCAAACAAGCAGACGAATATCCTGGTGGTAAAGATTCATGACGCCTAGAGACACCAAAGGTGGTAATGGTGCGTTGCCAATCTAAAGCCGGGATATTAGGCCACGAGCAAAACAAAGTTTACCGGCTACCTTACCCTCCGAACAGGAACACATCATGACGTTATGGCGGCAGAAATAGGTAAGGCGGTGGAACCAATCCAGGTGAGTCGCTGCGAAACTCTACCACCTAGAAAAACTTTAAAAAAATAAAACTATTAAATATATATATATATATGTAAATATCCCTGGAGAAGACACACAAATTGGATCTAATATGGATATGTTTATTTATTACCTATATTTATTCTGGTATCTATTTAAGTATTTTCTATGTATTGGTAACGTTGACTAACACCCATAACACAAGCATGTAATTAGCTTACTTTAGGGTTAGATTCAATTTGTGTGACTTGCCCAGGGATATTCATTTGGTACCTTATGGCAATAAATGTATGAATAAATAAGTGACATGATAACATGTTAAGGCTTATATCTCGAATACTACTTCTCAAGTCTATTGCTCGGAATAGTACTGCAAATATAATCTAGTCACAAAAATATAATCATCGTTAAAAGCTTAAAGAAAGTTGCATCCGAAGTTCAGGTAAAGTGCACAAGACTTCGCTTTCGGCGTTTTTATTCCGGTTGTCTGCGCCGGCGCATCACTCGCAACCTCGCAGTCGCCGTCCGCGCTTGCGCACTTGCGGTTTTCAGTAAATATTCGCCATGTTTAAATCTCTTGTTTTTGTGTTTATCCTGTATTTGGCTTTGACAGGTGAGTTTTTTTTGTTTTTTCTATAAAAGCAATTGTTTTATAGTTATGCCTGAAATCTATTTTTATTTTAAATTGCTATTGGCACTAGCATTATTTATTAAAAAACATTAAAAAAAGAATAAATTTAAATGCGTTTCAATTCGATGATACATTTTAGAGTTATACCATAGTAATACCTACCTGATCTAAATATGAGATATACAATATAACTATACAATATATAGTTCATTTTTTTTAATATTATTAATTGTTCTCATCTCCAAAATAAGCAAATAATATATTTGCAAAATGGAGTTATTCAACCTTTTCATATGTGTATGTGTATATTAACACATACTTAAATAATGCAATCATTTTATACCTATATTTTAGTGATGTACCTAGTTCAAACCAGTTCCAAGTTCGTTAACGGTTTTATTTTTGTTAATGCAATAAACAGTATTTTCCCAGGACTGGATTTAAGTCGGAACCGGTACATCATTAATTATTTTTAAGAGAATTAAATGTATTAGGATGACTGACCATACCTTTAGTAAATACCTAATTAGATTTCTTTAGATGTTTTAATTTTCTCATGCTTGAATAAAATTTCTATATTTTTTTCAAAATCAAATATGTTACCTTTGTTTATTGCCAATAAAAGTTTAATAATTAATTAATGTTTATGGAAAAGATATTATATTCACCAAATAGAATTTAAGCCATGCTGATAGTTTTGGGCAGTAACTTACCCGGGTAGGGATCCACCGCCTTACCTATTCCTATCGCAGTAATGAGCCTATCATGATTCGTCTAGAAAGGTAGCTTATAGACTTGAACAATAGGCCTAATATCCAGGCCACAGGGCAGTGGCGCACATATAACATTTGTGGTGTCTATAGGCCACGCTTATCTCTTAGGTACTATCTGGGAACCGTGTGCTTGTTTCTCTGACCTCCCAAATAAAAAGTCGTCTTCATAAGAGTAAAAAGGCTACTTCTAGCTTAGTATTCCTCTATGTTGGCCTCAATATCATCTTCCGACAAAGGAAACACAATTTAGTCACCTTTAAAGCAAAATTGAACTAGTTTCTAGTTTATTTCTGAGACACTAAAATCAGTTTCAAATTAATTTCATTAAGCCAAGCTATTACTGTGTTAAAAAAAGGGCGGAAATAGGATTTTTTTAAATGTTAATAACGATATTAATACATACATAGAGGAAATCGAACTTGTAATCTTACACTTACATATAATCTGGTTATGATGTTAAGTATCCTCTTATATATAAAAATCAATTTATGTAATGGCTCTACCGATTTGGCTAGTTTTGGTTTTGAATTATTTAAGGAAGTCCAGGGAAGGTTAGAAAAGTAAGAAAAAAGAAAAAGACTGCGAAAAATCTACGAAATACAACATTTTCAGTTTACTCAAACAAACAGAGCGGGTGGTTTTAAGTATTTTTCTCGATTTCTCTGGGATTCCATTATCAGATACTTGATGGCAAGGAGACCACTTTGGAAGAAGGCTTTTTCACATAAAACAATATTGTTTGAAACCATGTTGGTCCGGACTCCTTTGCAAAATAGAACACCTGTCTTCCTGCCAAGCAGCTTGTAAAAGGCAAGCATAGACTTACCATCACTAGCACCGTACCATCTGAGTAGGTGTTAGAGTTTCCACCATTACCACCTTTGGTGTCACTGGGCGGCGTGAATTTCTTATCATCAGGAAATCCGTATGTACATTTTTATATACCTCGATACATCGTTTTTCCGAAGAAAATTTATACAAAAACAGTATCTTCACGCCCGTAGCCCTGAAAAGGTAGGCAGAGGTACAACCAGGACACCCAAAATAAACCAAAGACACTAAGTCCCATAGTAGTAAACGAATTTTTTTGCAATATTAAAGATGTATGGGACCATCGAAGTCATGACCTAATGAAATAAGAATAGAGATAGAGATAGGATAAAATGAAACGGGAGTGCTATTTTTTTGTTAGTTATGATGCCCACAAAGCTCGGTGCAAAAAATCGCGAGATTAGCAATAATTTAGAAACAAAAAAAAATTTTTCATGCGTTTAAATTGTTACATGAAAACCATCCTTACGCCATCAAAACATAACAACTACAATATCATAACAATGAAACGAATAAAAAATATTAACAGTTATTTTAATATCATTATCCGGTCAGTCACTTCATTTTAATATGCTAAAGTTTTTGCGAAAACGTAGGTATTATTTCAGTCAATTATTATATGGAATATGGCTCAAGAATCAAGGCTATTTTACTAGGTACTGGAGGTTATACTCCTAACAAAGACCTAATGTCAATTTCCAAATATTTCTGACTCACTCTAGTGTACCTCTGTGGTCTAGCAATTCAGCTGTTGGATTTGACTGTATGAAGTCCCGGATTCGAATCCCGTGTCGGGCAACAAGAAGGAAATTGGGTTTTTCCAATTTTCTAATTAAAATAAATGTTGCTCGGGATTGGATAGGACCGGGCGGCGATAGGCTTGCTACCTATCACACTGTGGGACTTAGTGTCTTCGGCTAGTTGTGGGGCCCTAGTTGTGAGTATGCCTACCTTTTCGGGGTTATGGGCGTAAAGATACTTTTACTTCTTTTTCTAGTGTACCGACCTTTCTTTTTGAAAATCTTGTGATGTCAAAAAAGTCAAAACGAAAAAAAGGCCGGAATACTAAAGTAAGTGAGCAATATTTCAAAACTGACATCCTCCCGTAGGTAATATAGCTTTATTGGTACAACAAAGACTGTCAAACTTAGTGTCAAAGATTGCACAACATTTCTTTCCATTATCCATATTGTATTTCCACATCATAAGGCCACCTCTTCATTTACTTAAACTTTAAATTTTATGTATCTATTTTTTTTGTATTTGCACAACAAAGAGTTTTTCTATTCAATTGTGATTCCCCCTCTTCCTACACGGAACACAACATTGAAGAGAACTGACGCAGTGAAGATAAAGTAGGTAAAGCGGGGTTAGCAATCCAAACAATATATGTGACTGGTTGGGGTTGGGCTTGCCACCTATTACATTGTGGGACTAAGTGTATTCGGCTAGTCGTAGGTGCTCTGGTTGTGTCTCTGCCTACTCTCCGGACATATGGACGTGAAGATACATACATACATACCAATCCAGACGCGATGCTGCAAAGCATTCAGTAACCATAATTACAAGATTATCACCAGTGGGCGATGGGGTGGTCACATCCCGGCGCTTACACAATTTTCAATTCTAATTGCAACTCATGTAAAGTTGCAGTTTGATATGATTATCTTCATCTATCACATCCGTGCTCTAGCGGTCCTGTTGGACTTGAATTCTTGAGGGGTTGAACCCGGGAGGTTCAACAACGTTACCCAGGATTAGATAAGTTCTCGTTTGGCGATAGATTTGCCACCTATTGCCAGACAGATTTTTTCGGCTTGTTGAGATTACCTTGGGGATACTTGGAGATACTCTTCGGGGATACGGACGTGAAGATATTTTGATCTCTCAAGGATTATTGTCATCTATACATAAATTTACATATCTTCACGCCAAATCCCTTATGTGGGAGGCAGAGTCTATCGAGTGCCAAACCTCACAATCCTGGCAGACGTACCAGGCTTCCTCCACATTCATTACCTTTTTTATGCAAAGATGCCGGTTTCGACACTTTTAACCTCTCTTCTCTTGACTCCGTGACTCTTAACACTGTCTTCGGATAACACCCGAGCGATTCGATCGTGGAATGTCAATCTAAATCCTCTTTAGCCTTATGAAATATCATTACTATTAAATAAAATCTTGAAATAAAACTTGGCCCGTATTGTTACCACCGCTTTACTTAATCTTGTCATGACATTGGTGCTCGTCATTGCTATGTTCCTAATTAAAGAAATGTTAGTGATATTCGCTACATTTACAAAAAACGCCTAAAATCCCAGTCACAGGCTGGCAACACATTTGCCACGTTCGGTGTCAGTCTGTATTTGCTGATTTTATGTTTTAATATCTCATGAAGATGATCTTTTACTCGTATTAATATTTAACTCGTTTTGATAATAATCTCTTAAACGGTAAATGATTAGGTAAGAACTCTAATCTGATTTAAATATTGAGATAATAAAATTGTAAATCTAGCAACGCTTAGAATTAATTAAGTGAATTAATTTAATTACGAAAACAAAGAAGTTTTAGACAGTTAAGCATATTTTAAAATTTTAATCTTGTATTATTCAGAAAAAAATCCAAATTGTTATTAAGTAAACTCTACACAATTCAATTTGATTGTTTTGTGAACTCTATTAAAATTTTGTTTCGTAAACAATACATATTTTTTATATTGAATGATATTAAAAATCAAATTAGTCGTTTTTATTTAATGTATTTAGCTTAATTGTATATCTATATATGTATAAAAATCAATTGCTGTTTGTTAGTCTCGCTAAAACTCGAGAACGGCTGAACCGATTTCGCTAATTTTGGTTTTGAATTATTTGTTCAAGTCCAGGGAAGTTTTAAAAGATAAGAAAAAAAAAACTTGCGAGAAAACTAAGAAAAAACAACATTTTACTCTTTCCCATACAAACTGAACGGGTGGAACGAAGTTCCCCGGGACAGCTAGTACTAAATAAAATTAGCTTGTACAAATGGCAAGCTTAATGCTTTGAACTCTACCAGTCAACTTTGGGAAAAAGGAGAGTGAATTTGGAGGTGCCACAGAAATAATAAACTGTACCAATTTTTTTATTTAATATACTATGTTCGTTAACACATATTTACTATACACAAAGATAAACATATCCTTTATATGTGTAATATATTCAGAAACTCTTAACTACATATCCAAATATTTTTAATAAGTAACCCAAACATATAATTTCATGTTTATTACTTAAAAAATGACGATATTCCATACAAACTTTCAACCCCTGTTTCAGCCCTTTGGTGTAAAATTTTCGAAACTGCGTCCTTTGTAGGTTTTTACTTAGTAAAACGACCCTACTCACCAAATTTCATGGCTGTAACTCTAACAGTTTTTTCTCGGCGATGATGAATCAGTCAGGACATTTTATTTTATAAGTATAAATAAATAAAAACGCCATCATTTATAGAAAAAAATCACCGAACGCCGCCGATAGGAAGTATAATTAATAAGTTTTATTGCAGGCAAAAAATATCCATAAATCACAATAAATGTTTTTTCACAATTACAGTGATACAGTGTAAATGTACAAATTAAATTTAAAAACAGAAATAGTAAATACATATCTAGATTTACTTATGTACCTACTTGTAAATCAGTCAAAGATGGTTCTGATTCCGATGCACAGCTATCCAATGTCTGAACATATCAATGTTTATGTCACTTAATACAGCCTGAAAGTTCTTGGAGCATTCTTACAATGACTTAAAAAAGTATAAGCTCTTTATAGGTGATTAGTTTCTCTATTTTCGAACTGGCTGGCTGGTAGACTGCGGGGGTGTCCTTCTAAGGTCCGGATAGTAAGAAAAAGATTTTTAAAAACTTGACAAGATTTTAAAAAACGCTATTAATTATAAAAAAAAACACCAAACGTCGACAATAAGAAGTATAAGTTCTGTATATATAGATGATTAGTTTCTTTTATTCGAACTGTTTGGCTGGTATTTTACTGGGGTATTCTGAGGTCCGAATAATAAGAAAAAGATTTTTAAAAACTTGACAAGGTTAAAAGTACTTGTGAATCATTTAAAAGATGACCTAGGACTACGAAAGCTCAGTCATGAGTAACAACAATGAAATCATATTTGCACAATGGATATCAATAAAATTATTATGTTATTGATGGATGTAAAAAACTTTTAGACATCGTTAATTTTTTATTTTTACATTTGTTAAATTCAAACGTCCAATCAACGTGATTATTATAGTGTAGAAATAAGAAAAAATGGTATTACGTTTATATCTTTAATCCAAGTCACGATGTTTATCTTCCACAGTAATAACTCTTTTCACACAGTATCTTCACGACCATATCCCCGAAGAGGTAGGCGGAGGCACAACCAGGGCACTCACTACTAGACGAAGACACTGAGTCAAACAATGTGATAGGCAAACCTATCGCCAACCGGGCACATATCCAATCCCAAGCAATTTTTTTTCGGGATTCGAACCCGGGACTTCGGGAAGTCAAGTCCAACAACTGTACCGCTAGACCACAGAGGCTAAAGAAACTGCAAAGAAACTAGAAAAAACAACTTTTTAAATTTTCTCATACAAAAGAAACGGGTGAAACGAAATTGGCCAGGACAGCTAGTTTATAATAAAAATGCTGGTGATTGCACTATTGATAGCTAAATTAATATTTTCGTTATTTTTCTAGTCTATTTGTCTGGTATTGGATAAATTCCCGATAAGCGAAAGATTTGCCCGACGAGTACCTTTCTGCCTACCTCTTCGGGGATATTGGCGTGATTATACTTACTTTTTAATGTTTGTGTATTTGTTTGTCCTCGACCTTTGGACCTGATATGGTTTGACAGCAAATACTTATAACACTTTTTCCGAGTTTCTATTGGTGTAGGCGAAACCGCACATAAAAACTAGCCATAAATACAAAAGTATATTATAAGTACTGCTAATTAAATTATGCGATTCGGCTTTACACTTTTTACTCTTGTTACACTTTATACTTTTATTTTTAATTGGTTGACCTA
>NJDD01001075.1:339674-351382 GCA_002245505.1 Calephelis nemesis | reverse complement strand
CCTCATCTATTCCTGCCGCTGTAACGTCAAAATTTGCCGTTTGACGTGTTCTATTTCGGAGGGTAAGTTAGCCGGTAAACTTACCTTTGCTCGAGGCCTAACATCCCGGCCTCTGGTTGGTAACGCACCATTACCACCTTTGGTATCTCTAGGCTGCGTGAACTACCATCTGGAAATTCGCCTGCTTGTTTGCATTCCAATACTATAAAAAAGCTAGTCCATAATAATATTATAAAGAGGAAATGTTTGATTTTTGTTTGTTTGAAATGAATAGGCTTCGAAATCACTTAATTATTTAATTACCAATTTAAAAGAAAAATTCTTTGACCCTTGGAATGCTACATTATCCCTGAGTGACATGGGTTTGTTTCATCAAAATCGGTGCAGTTGAATCAAACTTACGCAGGCGAAGCTACGTGAAACTGCTACTGAGATATGGTCAAAAATATTAATTTAATCATAAAACGGAGCTAATAAATCTCATTACGCAATCATATCCGAAGATCTGTTAAGTAGCTCAATATTTTCGTACAAACGGCTGTTTCGTAACCAGTTTGGCTGATCTAGACAACAGTTGAGAAACGTAGACAAATGTTAATTAAACTTCCGGTCGGTCCACTGTCCTCTTGAACAATTGGGACAGTATTTGATTAAAGTCTTACAGCAGTATTCAAAAAGATAGCTAAGTCGGATCGCTTGATAGTATTTTAGCTTAGCTCGCACCTATAACATTAATGGTGTCCAGGCCACGATTGTCTTTGAAATTTGTTGTCGCTTTGTATAGATACAAAACATAACTTGGATATTTCTAGCGACCGATATTTTAACGGACTTCAAAATAGAATTTTCTAATA
Source organism: Calephelis nemesis (assembly GCA_002245505.1). Classification (NCBI taxonomy): domain Eukaryota; kingdom Metazoa; phylum Arthropoda; class Insecta; order Lepidoptera; family Riodinidae; genus Calephelis; species Calephelis nemesis. The sequence goes on along the minus strand of NJDD01001075.1, from coordinate 350,528 downwards.
AAAAAAAAACGTTGCTCGGGATTGGAAATGTGCCCGGTTGGTTGGCTTGCCACCTATCACATTGAGGGACTTAGTGTCTTCGGCTAGTCGTGGGTGCCCTGGTTGTGCCTGTTTCTACCTCTTCGGGGATATGGGCGTGAAGATACTTTCAAAATAGAAGAGGTTATCAACTCAATGTTTTTCTTGTATATCTGTCACGCCATTTCTCTAAGAATAACGAACAGATTTATTTCGGGAAGGTTGGTTATGGTTTCAAGGAACTTGGCAAAGTTAGACAAATGATACTTAAATTTCCGGTCAGTCCACTGTCCTCGTGAATAATTGAGACAGTATTTGATTAAAGTCTTACATCAGTCCTTTAAAAAGATAGTAAAGTCGGATCGCCTAATAGCAAGTGCTAAATGACAAAAAGAGCGGTTGTCTGTAAAGTTGATTTACTAACGATAGTTGAACGTGACAACGTAAAATTTCAAAAATGAAATTCGAGTACGTAAGAAGTTAACATTCAAGTTCTTGAAAGACAAGTTTTTTTTTATAGAAGAGGAGGAAAACGAGCAAGTGGGTCACCTGATGGAAAGTGATCACCTCCACCCACGGACATCTGCAACACCAGGAGTATCACCGATGCGTTGCCGGCCTTTAGGGAATGAGTACGCTCTTTTCTTGAAGGTCCCTAAGTCATAATTGTTTGGGAATACCGCCCTCGATAACTGATTCCACAAAGGTGTAATACGAGGTAAAAAATGTCTTCGGAATCGCACAGTTGAAGATCGCCACGCATCGAGATGATGGGCATGATACCTTAAGCTCTGACGCGATATCCGAAGGTGGAAATCAGCAGCTGGAATCAAACCAAAGTTCTAAGAAATTCTTCTACGAAACAGTTACCTATGACCAGAGTAGAAGCCGGAGGCTTATCTAATGTATTGTAAAACAGTTTTAGGCCAAAAAATCTGTTCATATTCTCACTTAGTGTTTATAAAACATCGTAAATATGTAGTTTCAAATGAAATGGAATTTTAAAAATCGATTTGGAAATGGTGGTGGTACTGCTACACCGAAAACTGTGTTTAAACAACTGCTTTTACTAGATGGTAGACTTTCGCAGCGACTCGCCCGGATTAGTACCACTGCCTTATCAATTCCTGCCGCCATGACGTCAGAACTTGCCATTGACGTTTTCCGGTTCGGAGAATAAGGTAGCCGGTAAGCTTACTTTCACTCGAGGCCTAACATCCCGGATTCAGGTTGGCAACGCACCATTACCACCCTTGGTGTCTCTAGGCGACGTGAACTTTTTATCACCAGGAAATCCGTCTGAAATAAATATAATAAAAATAAATAATAAAACTGCAAATTGCATTATTCTTATTTTAAATTCGGTTGATAAAAAGCCCTGCAACACTGGATTATTGCCAATAGGTTAGAGATTAGAGACTACAATTCCACAAATATATCAAACGAATGAATGATTGTTAGACCGCGCCCACAGTTCGTACAAAAGTAGGTGGAGTTACGCCGAAACTAATTCATATAAAGGTATTTTAAGTTATTGTATCTAGTGTGTAAATATAAGTATCTGGATACAAATTATAATATAAATAAATAAATATACCAGGACAAGTTACACAAATTGAATCTAACCCCAAAGTAAGCAAATTATATGCTTGTGTTATGGGTGTTAGTCAACAATATTAATACATATAAATACTTAAATAAATATTAGAATAAATTTAATAAACACCCAAACCAAAAAATGCAGACACATAAATGCTCATCACACAAATGCCTACCCCCGTCGGGAATCGAACCCGAGCCTCGCGGTTGATCGGTGTAGTTAGGCGTGTACGCTAGCCACTCGACCAATGAGGCGGTCAATTAATAGCTATGTCTAATTCTGTTACTATATAATACAGTTTTTTTTTTGTAATGAACTAATGTGTTGCCAACCTAGCTTTTACAACTTCACCGGGCTTTATGGGCCGAGCAGAGTGCTCAGCCCGAGACATCATTATTTAGATGGATTGGACTGTTACCTACAACGTCAGCACCAAGAGCTGTCTCCCGGGAGACCGTACCTCAACTTGGTGCTGCGTTCTGGTTACTGGGTGGACTTGATGGAATAATAGTGGCGATATTACAGACTAGCTGCCTGTTCCGGCTTTGCTTGGATGCTAATTTTTTTTATCATAAATTGAGATGTAAGCTATCTTATCTTTCAAGTTGTATCAAACTGCACACGGTGAGCAAATTTGATTAAAATCGGTTAAGTAGTTTAGGAGTCCATCGCGGACAAACAACGTGACACGTAATTTATATATATGTTAAGATTAACAAAAGAGCTGCTACGAAGTGCTACAGATATTGTACAACATCTTGCGCAGGTAGGGATCTACTGTCTTACCTATTCTTGACATCATAATGGCTCTCATGTTCCGGTAAGGAGGGTAGGGTAGCCGGTAGACTTGCACGGTAGGCGTAACATCCCGGTCTCAGGATAGCGACGCACCTATAATATTTATTGTGTCTGTGTCTCTTTGCGAATAGTTAAAGATCTGTGTTGAGAAATCGGTTATTTTATTTTCAAAATTCAACACCCAAATATCTATATTCAGGATCTACGCAAACGAAGTTGCTGGCAGGTAGTGCTTATAAAATTAAAAAATGAAGTCGATATACGAGCCTTAACGATATTTGATATGAAAAGTATATTCACGCCCATATCCCCGAAGAGGTAGGCAGAGGCACAACCAAGGCACCCACGACTAGCCGAAGACACTAAGTCCCACAATGTGATAGGTGGCAAGCCTATCGCCAACCGGGCACATTTCCAATCCCGACCAACATTTTTTTTAATTAGAAAATTGGAAAAATCCAATTCTCTTTTTTGTGTGACCCGGGATTCAAACTCAGGCCCTCATGCAGTCAAGTCCAACACCCGGACCGCTAGACCACAAAGGCGACTTTTTATTTTATTTGATATGAATATAATTTTAGGCCCAAATTCAAAACATAAGCTACTTTTCTTTAAATAAAGTAGGAGTAAAGTAAAGTTAATAACATAGTCGTTATTAATATATTAAAAACTATATTACCAGGTTGAACCTTGCAGTATTTTAGTCTATATTTATTAATAAGATTGCAACGGGATATGAAAGCTTGTATGCAAATCTATTCCACGCTATCGAAGTCGTGGGTAAGTGGGTGAGTATCGAGGTCTAACATCTCGGCCTTAGGTTGGCAACGCACCATTACCACCTTTAGTGTCATTAGGAGGTGGGAATTTCTTATCATCAGGAAATCCGTCTGCTTATTTGCCTTCTGATATCACAAAAAAGTATTTTTACTAATATCATAAATGTGAATGTTTGTATGTTTGTTTGTTATTCCTTCATCCAAAAACTGCTGAACTAATTTAATGAAATTTGGCACACATATAAGGAGCAACTTTATTAACACATAGGGTAATTTTTAACCCGAAAAAAGTTCCTGTGGTACCATTAACCGTGGGAAACGCCGCGAGCAGCAGCTAGTACATCATAATCCTCCATTTGCATCACCACAGACTAACGATTATCGTGGTGGTTAGATTGAAATACCGTTTCATTAGATAGTTTCCGCGTAACTTCACCGGTTTTTAGATGATTTGTAGGCGCGGGCAAGGCACGAAGTAATCATTCAATGTTTCGCTTGGTATTTGTGGCACGCCTAACATTTCGCAACGCACCTAACACAATGTATTGCATAAGTTGATGGGACTAGCATTCACATCTTCTAATTTTAATATAGTACTTCCTTATCCTTTTTTTAAATGGCTAATTTGTTGCTAACCACGAGGTTTTTAGAACTTCACAGGGCTATGTCCTTATCCTTTAAGTATTAAGTTGGTTTAATACTGAAAGTTCCTTGCCATACTGTATTTTGAGAATTATCGTTTATAGACATGTAATTCTTATACTGGGTGAAAGTCAGGGGCGGATTTGATACGTTGGCTGCCCTAGGCCTATGAAAGATTGCCCCCCCCCCCTTATGTGCTGTAAAGCATGCAAAATTAAATCAACTATAGAAATTAAATAAAAATGAAAAATAACGATAATCAGTACATAAATGATTTAATTTTCTCAATCAGTATTTCAGATACTGATTCTTACCATTTCTTTTAGTGAGAAGCAATGAATCGTTATTCACAAATTGTCTTTTGCCTGGCTTTCTGAGAAGAGCAAATTTTGCCGCCCCCTAAAATTTTCCGCCCTAGGCCCGGGCCTACTCGGCCTATTGGGAAATCCGCCCCTGGTAAAGTTAAAAATTGCGATAAACAGAAAGCATCTTCACGCCCATATCTGATAAAGGAGAGGCAAAGGCACAGCCAGAGCACCCACAATTAGCCGAAGAGACTAAGTCCCTCAATGTGATAGGTGACAAGCCCAATCATATCCACATCTCCAATTCCGGGCAACGTTACTTTTTAAAAATTTTGATATATACATTTTCTAATTACTTTTGTTGTCCAACTCGGTGATCGAACAAGGGATCAAGTCCGACGCCGGACCACTAGACCACAGAGACGATAAACAGAAAGTGGAGGTTCAGTACACGTTACTTGTCAATTCAAAATTTTAATTAAAAATAGTAGTTAGTTATTAAATTAGTATTTTTTTATAACATTGGTAGGCATACAAGCAGACTGATTTCCTGATGGTAGGCAATTCTCGCCGCCTAGAGACACCGAAGGTGATAATGGTGCGTTGCCAACCAAAGGCCGGGATGTTAGGCCTCGAGCAAAAGTAAGTTAACCGGCTACCTTACCCTCCGAACCGGAACTCGTCATGACGCTATGGCGGTAGGAATAGGTGAGGCGGTGGTACCAATCCGGGTGAGTCGCTGCGAAACTCTACCACCTAGTAGGATGTCACGGTGTTAGTGACGGTAAGCCTATGCTCGCCTTTTACGAGCTGCCTGGTACAGGAAGGCAGATGGTCTATTCTACAAAGGAGCCCGGACCAACACGGGGAAGGGAAATATTTTAAAGACCTTCCTCCCCCCCCCACCCAAACGGGTTACGTAGTATGGGTACGTTCCCTAAGAAGTAAGTTGTGAAGTATCAAAATTGTTATTTATAATGAAATTTATGAGATTGTATGTCAGTATGTTTTTATATCCACAATAAACAATCTTGTCAATTTTATTAACAATATATTACCGATTATATTGTTAATAAAATTAACAAGATTATTTATTGTGGATATAAAAAATATCGATATCCAATCATAAAACTTTACAAGTTTTGTTTAAAAAAATAAGTAAATTCACTACTCTGTGTAAATTTGTCAAAATTTTAACTCCGAAAATAGAGACCACTAATTTTTTTTACGTTTTTTTAATTACCAACAATAACAATTCCTAACTACTATGTTCCTAATGTTCACAATTCTGAATCGTTAAAATTCATACATCAATAATTATAAACAAATTTTCCCCGTGTTGGTCCGGGCTCCCTTGCAGAATAGACCATCTGCCTTACTAGCCAGGCAGCTCGTAAAAGGCGAGCATAGGCTTATCATCACTAACACCGTGACATCTGACTAGGTGGTAGAGTTTCGCATCGACTCGCCCGGATTGGTACCACCGCCTTACCTATTCCTGCCGCCATAACGTCATGACGGGTTTCGGTTCGGAGGATAAGGTAGCCGGTAAACTTACTTTTGCTCGATGCCTAACCCCCTGACCTCAGGTTGGCAGCGCACCATTATCATCTTTGGTGTCTCTAGGCGGCGTGAATTTCTTACCATCAGGAAATTCGTCTGCTTGTTTGCCTTCCTATCACATAAAAAAAAGAAAAAAAAAACTATAATTTGTTTTCCTATATTTTCCCAACTTACCCGTCTTTTACACTTTTATTTGAAGTCATATTTTCTTTTCATTATAATCAATGTTTATACTTTATTGTTAACTATTTTTCACAGTTTTGATTATTTCAACACAACACGTTTAGCATAAGATAAATAAATAAATATTCATGGACAAGTCACACAAATTGAAACTAACCCCAAAGTATGCAAATTATATGCTTGTGTTATGTGTGTTAGTCAACGATGCTAATACATAGAAATACTTAAATAGATACTAGAATAAATTTAACAAACACCCAGACCCAGAAATACAGACATCTAAATGTTCATCGCACAAATGCCTACCCCCGTCGGGAATCGAACCCGAGCCTCGCCATTGGTTAGGCGTGTACGCTAGCCACTTGACCAACGAGGCGGTCAAATTAGATCTAAATTGTTTGGCTATTGGGCGAGCTATCTCATGACTAAAGTAAAAAAAAAACACAGTTGAGTTAATCTTTTTGGAGTTAGTTAAAAAGTCCTCATGGTAGAGCTTAATAAATTCAACAAAAAAACTTTGAAATTAAAATAGGCAATTATGTTATAACTACCTGTTGCTCGGGGCGTCACCCGCCTGGTTAATGGTCCCTTAGGAATATTTTTATAATTATATAATAATTTTAATTTAATTTTTCATGAAATTTTTAAACCAAATTTCATAAAAATCGGTTCAGCAGTTTTTGCGTGTAGTAGTAACAAACAAACAGACAGACAGATAAACTTTCGCATTTACTACATTAATAGGATTTAAATTACAGTTCACAAGATAAAATATTAGACCGCAAATAGCACAGAACCAGTTTGATCCGATTGAGGTCACATATGGCTCACAAACGACGCAAAAGAACCTACATTTATTTGTAATTAGAGTCTAGTCAAATGAATCCTTCTAAATGAAGTACAAGTACTACATAAAATATTTGACCACAAATGACCCAAAGCCAGTTGTTAATCGAGGTCACATATGGCAATTTAAAAGGGCCAATAACATTATTTCTAAATTTGATCTTCACATGTGATTGGATTATACCTACATTCTACATCTGTGTGACTTGATGTTTAAGTTTTAATTTGCAAAAAGTCCTTCACTTAATAATGTTCAAGCATAAGTTCTTCCCCGTGTTGATCCGGGCTCCTTTGCAGAATAGACCATCTGCCTTTTTTTGCCAGGCAGCTCGTAAAAGGCTCACTAACACCGTGACATCTGACTAGGTGGTAGAGTTTCGCAGCGACTCGCCCGGATTGGTACCACCGCCTTACCTGTTCCTGCCGCCGTAGCGTCATGGCGTGTTCCGGTTCAGAGGGTAGGGTAGCCGGTTAACTTACTTTTGCTCGAGGCCTAACATCCTGACCTCAGGTTGGCAACGCACCATTACCATCTTTGGTGTCTCTAGGCGGCGTGAATTTCTTACCATCGGGAAATCCGTCTGCTTGTTTACCTTCCTATAACATAAAAAAAAAAAATAAGTAATTACTACAAGCTTTTATTTAACTTGTAATGTATGTTTATTACAAAATTCATTGCAGTAAAAATTCGAAAACAAATTTTACCTATTTTATTAGGTACCATTAGGTTAATTTTTACGGTACGAAGTTCACCTGGTCGGCTAGTTTAGTATATAAGTAATGCATACTATCTAAATTGTATACTACTAAAATAACTACTCTGAAATCTGTACATGAAATGTTTTTAAAAATAGTTATTGCTACTTATTGTATACAGGACACATAACCTAAAATGGTGGATTTTTGGCGTGCTTTTTGGTTTATCTTTTTATTCATTTTTCACTCAAAAGCTACAGACAGATTTCTCCGAAAATTTTAGTAGTAGTAGTTTATAGTCTGAGTCAACATCAAGGATCTCTTACTGCGTAAAAAAATTGTTTCCGTCACTATCCACAAAAAATATTTTTAACCTGTGCATGTTCAATATAAAACCGTAAACCTTAAAGCCCTGACCTAGAAATGCCTCATCCAAATCCAGGCAGACCGATCTCTTTATTTCAACACTTCTTGTTTCCCACAAACCAAAGCAAGGTGCCGTTGGTATATTTCTAATAAAACAAGTATCTCGCTGTTGAAAGGCGTCGACCTTTCTCAGGCCATTATAATTTATTCCGATTTGTTTTCCGTTCCTATTGATATCTACAGTGTGTTGAAGCTTTAGTTTAACTATCATCATCATTATCGTAGCTTTTATCTCAATTATTTCTCACATTTGGGCATGGACACTCTGAAGGATTGAATCCGCTTCCCTGTTGCTACTTTTCCACTTTGCTTTATCTTCTGTAGGTGTCTATAATAAAGTCTTCTTTAGTGCACATATTTTTATAGGAAGACAAACAAGGCCTAGCCAACGCTTTTAGTCCTTCTTTTGGAGCCAATACCGCTTATGGCGAGCATTTGTTACCCAAGTATCATGCCGGCTTATGTAAAACATATATTTTTGTGAAATTCTAGTTTTTTATTTCACGAAAATCATTTAGTGGGATCGGTGATATTTTCAATTTCAATGACATAACAGACACTAATTTCTGTGCAACGTACGTTTGTATAATATTCAAGATTGCACTTATTTTGGACCAGCAGCAGTAGCGACAAATAATCGAAGCTATACTAACTTTTATGACCTTCAGGTGTAATATAGTTGCAGGTGAGGCAAAGATAAATAAATAATTAAACATTACTGGACTAGTTGCACAAATTTAATCTAATCCCAAAGTAAGCAAATTATATGCTTTTTATGTGTTCTAGTCAACGATTCAAATATATAGAAATACTTGAATAAATACCACAGTAATTTTTCATCACATAAATGCCTGCCTCCGTCGATAATCGAACTCGAGCGGACGGACGGTGGACGGTGTCATATTTACCGAGAGTGATAAAAAACACCTTTAATAGACTAGACATTACTATAATATAAAGTAGTATATATTTTTTATGATATTGGAAGGCAAACAAACAGAAGAATTTCCTGATCGTAAGAAATTCACGCCGCCTAGATGTCTCAAAGGTCCCGATGTCTTTGGTGTCCCGAAGGTGGTAAGAGTGCGTTGCCAACCTGAGTGTGGGATGTTAGGACTCGAGCAAAAGGAAGTTTATCGGCTACCTTATTCTCCGAACGGAACACGTCAACGGCAAACGCTGACATTATGGCTGCAGGAATAGTTAAACCAGTTGTACCAACCCGGGCAATTCGAAAAATATATAATATCTTTGGTGTATATTATATTTCCAAAAAAATAACACTTCAATTTATCATGCGCTATTGACCTTTTCGGTCTCTTTAGATAGGTACCATATTATATTTGAGTAAGGCCATAGTTTGATCTTAGGTTAGAATACTAGCCCAAACAAAATATGCTGTGCTATGCTAACTGCACCAGTTTAACTTAAGGCTAATATGTAGTCAAGGCACGTTTCTAACGATATGTTAAGGCGGAAGTGTAGAAATAAAATATTCTAAATATTTAACGTTTAGCGTAAGCTCTGGTATTCGCAAGGTGATCAGATCTAATATTAAACACATGAACTCGTGATTTTAGGTGTGGTCTACCTACTATCTAGAGCATATAAACCTAACGTTTTTACCTAGATTTATATGACACTAATAGACGTATAGGTCAAGTCTTGCAACCAGTTTATAAGCTTTTATTGAAGTTGTATTGTCTGATAAATAAGGTGTAAGAGCCGAACTTAAAACGAACTTTTCCATCGGTTTCTTATTTCGACATGTTACATAAAGCTTAGTAATTAAAAAAAGCGTTGTGTATGTATACATTATTATTGATTACCAAATTTTTAACGAGTTCAATGAAAATATAATTATGTGTGCCGGTTTAGGTGATCTATAATATAAAACACCTAAACTAGCATACGAAAACACCAACCGGTAAAATGTTATCTAAATTATTGCATTAAAATAAATCATGCATGCATATCTTCACGAAGAGTCCCATGCGGAGGAGGCTGAGAGTGTCGAATGCAAATTACTCAAATTGGTCTAACCATATAATCAAATATTGTCTGTACTGTTAGGATAACGTAGCTATCATCCAGCTCTACGTAAAGCATCATCCAGACGGTTGTAATCACGCCCGATTCACGCCTTCCACAAAAGTAACCTTGGTGGAAACTTTGAAACAAATCAAAATTTGGATTTAATTTACGTTCCACACGGATGCAAACCAATGTTTTAATCCGTATACTAAGACATCGAAAAAATGCACAATAATGTTTATCCCCGTGTTGGTCAGTTGGAAGGCAGATCCTTCTTGTGCCAGGCAGCTCGTAAAAGGCAAGCACAGGCTTACCGTCACTAACATCGTGACATCTCACACTCACTACCGCCTTCTCAACGCCCAAAAAACTTAAGTAAGTAAGTAAGTATCTTCAAGCCCCAATCCCTGAAGTGGGAGGCAGAGGCACAACCAGGACACCCACGACTAGCCGCAGACACTATTCACAATGTGATTGGTGGCAAGCTTATCGCCAACTGGGCACTGGGAAAATTGGAAACCACAAATTTTCTTTTCGTTACCCAACCGGGGATTAAAACCTCACCTCATGCAGTCAAGTCCAACACCTGAACCGCTAGACCACAGAGGCGACCCAAAAAACTTACCGTCCAAAATGAGTGCTGAAACCGTTAGTCTCTGCTGAATATTTATTAAAGTGTTAATTATAAAAATAGAGATTGTATGCAACGCGTAATGCTAGGTGCGGTCAGCACTAGATTCTAGATCATGTATTACTAGATTTTTGTCGAGATTACTGCTGAATGACCTGACTCTATTAATAATATTGAGTCATCGCTCTACAAACATATTAATTACTCACTTAAAACTGTGTCATCGAAACTTAGATTCAGATAGATTTCAGTGATCGCTTCGTAGGTCGAGTGGCTAGCGCACACGCCTAACTACACTGACCAACCGCGAGGTTCGGGTTCGATTACCGACGG
>NJDD01001075.1:305110-338796 GCA_002245505.1 Calephelis nemesis | reverse complement strand
CACCTGGCAGAATTTAGGTTTTTTGGCAATATGGTATTCCTAACCCTAAATAAATACATAAACATGAATTTTAACACATATAATTATAATTATAATGAGATTTGGCGGCAACGAGGAAATACACGATACACCAATTTCTTAGTAATTATTTCATTTGTGCTCTTTCACTGAACAAAATTGTACAAAATGCCACCGAAATTGACTAATTTCACTTAATATTAACACAAAATTCAATAATTATGAAAAAACTTCGACCATCTTTTCTCTCGATGGCGCCAAAACTCTCATTTCTAATCGATAAAACCAAAATAAAACACTTTCAAAATAACCTCAGAATTATTCGCTTGAAATTGTCTGGTATCCGGTTATTAGCTCCAAAAAAGCTGTACACCTTGAAGAAATACCTAATCCAGGTATTTTGGTAAAATAAAAACATAACAGAGGACTTGTAGCATGTCACAAAATAACCGCCATTAATAATTACGACATTTTGACAAATGAAACCGGCTTAATATCGAATATACATTGACGACAACCAGTACAGTATGGCTGACATAATGAATTATTAGTATAAAAAAAATTGTGTGTATACTTATGTACACGCGTTAGAAGTTATACTTCTTCGGCGTAATAAGATAAAAATCTTTTTAAAAATTTTATCTTTTGCCCTATTTTACATTTGTAGACAAAATTACACTTACCATAGAAAAGAGGTATTAAATACAATAAAAGTTTTATTAAAGTTTATTTAATATTTAATAAAAATATCACAAAAAAATATTTCTACATAAATAAAAAACTAAAATGTTATCTATAGCTAACTTCATCATGTCGGTTTTTCGTGACGGTGTGCGCGCGCATCGTAAAAATTTACCCTCATTATTTTTTCCTAACGCGCCAAAAGAAGTATAACTTCGTATATCGTATATCGTAGGCAGAGAGTATCGAGAGCCAAACCTCCCGATCCTGACAAAACTGTCTGGCTTCTTTCACATTCATTATCCTTTTCATAAAACACGCCGGTTTCGGAAACTCTCGACACCACCCTCGGATAATATCCGAGTGATCTGATCGTAGAATATCAACCTTGGTCTCCCCGGGTACCTACATCCATCCATATTTGCATTGTATATCTGCTTTGTCTATCTTTCATGTATCATTCTTTCCATATGACCAAACCAGTGGAGCATTCCGTTTTTTATTATAACACCAACACTTTCTTTCAATCCCACTCTTATTTGGATCTTACTGTTACGAATAGGCTCAGCGATAGTTACATCACAAATTTAAGGTAGCTCTCTCATTTCGATAGAATTCTTTTTCTGACATACCCAACTCTCGCTTCCATAAAGCAAAGTTGGGATAAGCACAGAATTATTCAAAACGAGTCTAGCATTTTGACTCAAATCCTCGCTTTGAAGTAGCTCTATTCGCACTATTCTCTGCGCACACTCTCCTCTCTACAGCCGCGCTGTACATTCCATCCCTGCTAAAAGCACAACCGAAATATACAATTTCATTCACTTGCTCCAACTTCATCAACTTAAAACTCTTACATCCGTTCGGGATAGTCCAGTGTAATAAAGACTACAATACCAACTGAACGTTTTGGAGTACTTAGTATAAGTTTATTAATACGTCTTATTATGTGTCAAGGTAGTGTTTATTACCTGAATATGGCAAGTGATATGGGGATGGAAAGCTGTAGTTATTAAGTTGTATAGTTCCTCAGAACACTCTTCCGCCTATTTCTTCAAGCAGAAGCTTTTCCGTATGAGCTTGAAGCGTCAATATTTAAATACACATTTGGTCCCCTGGGTACCCGCGCTGTTTGTGTCTCTGCCTACCACTTCGGGGATTTGGGCGTGAAGATACCTACATATTTACACACTGTCAATTTAAAAAAGACTACCTTCTTGTTTCCATACCTCTATAATTATTACAAATGCGAAAGTCTGTTACGCTTTCACTGCTAAACCGATTAAACGGCTTTAATGAAATTTGATATGCATATAATCTAAGACACAAATTAACAGTTAATGTCACGTGATACGAAGTTCGCCAGGTTGGCTAGTTATCAACAAAATGCGGAAATCTTGCTAAAAGGAAAATTTGTGACTATCTCAAGACATGATCATAGCAACAAAAGATTTTTAATTAAAGGCTATATAAAGCTTGACAATCTGAAATATGACTATTAAAGAATCATATTTCTTAAGCTTCTTTCCTTTTTAGGCGATTGGTTCACCTTTTGTATGAGTCTTGTTTGAATCTTGAGTCATATTTCCGACAACTTGGATCTTCTTATTTTCGTACAAGATTAATATATTTGTCATATATAGCATGCATTATGGCTACACTAGCTTTTTGCCTTCAAACTTGCCTGCGATTAACTTTAACTTCAACTTTTTTGTTATTGACTATCACTACATAGTACAAAACAAAGTCATTTCCTTAGTCCCCATGTTCCTTTGTATGCTTATATCTTTAAACCTACGCAACGGATTTTGATGCGGTTTTTTAGATATATAAAGTATTTAAAGAGGAAGGTTTATATGTATATTTCATAACCGAGCGAAGCCGGGTCGCTAATTTTAGTAATAAATTTAAACTATGTTTTATTGTACCTACGTTTCTGAAGGGTTTTCTCGATACATCAGACCGATTTTGATGATTTTTTTTTGGAAAGATAAGTAATGATTCCGATGGGTCATTTTAATTTTATTATGATCCGAGTAGAGGTTTTTGAGTTATAAGTTTTTAATACTGCACATATCTTCGTCCGTGTTGTCTATATTCGAGATTTATTATTATTAATGGTAAATTTCACAGATGAAAATTAGTGAATTAATAAGTGTAACTGAAAACTGTGATATTGTGGGAGATGCTGTTGTGTTGTGTACTGTACGATATTGATAAATTTTATTTGACGTCTGAATACTGAACTGATATGTGCGTACGTCAAATGTTATTCATCTTTATGGTCCTTGGTTTGAAAAGATGCAAGTGATTTTGCTATAAAACCAGCAATAATAACGGTTATTTTGAAACAGTAGCTTTAAGAAGTTGGCAAACCACGCAAAGTCGTGACAGGTCGACTAATTACAAGTGGAGCAGAGAGAAACCTCTATTCTCACTGTGGGTTTTCTGATACGTCGAATCCGCGCGGATCACTGTTTGTTCAAACTGCGGAATGAGTTACATGTACAAATGAATATGTGCACACACTTGTCTACACTGCATACGTATCATAGTCACTATTTAAGTACACCAGGTGCTGTGGTGAAAGATTGATTCAATTATTCATACAATAAAACCTTAAGATTTGTCAAAACTGACTAATTGAACTACATTAGATAACATTAAGTATTCACGCAAGGATGAATAAAAACGTGAACTACCACAAATATTAACCTTAGATTTAAGGGTATACGTCAACATTTTTCCAGTACTCATACTAAATCAAGTATTGTGCATATTCTTAAGGTTTTCTCGGATTAAAATCTATATCATTTAGGAACAAAATTAGAAAAAAAATGGAGAAACAAATAGTATTAAATGATGTCTTAAAAATATCTAATAAACTTTCTATAAAGTTTAACTTAGTTGAAAATTATAATCTAGTAATTTAAAATAACTTATATTATTATTACTAGCGGCCCGCCCCGGTTTTGCACCGTTATGAAATTTACATATAAACCTTCAATCACTTTATCCATTTAAAAAAACGCATCAAAAGCCGTTGTGTAGTTTTAAAGATTGAAGCATACAAAGGGACATTGGGACAGAGGAAGCGACTTTGTTTTAGACTATGTAGTGATAATGATGTACTGAAGTGCGAAAATGTCCCAAACATTGCATTCTTACGCAGAAAAACCGCGACTGATTGAACGATATAAAAACAATCTTCGGTCTTTAACCTTAAACGCGGAGAATTATCTTTTTTGGGATGGTAAACAATTTTAACTTTTAAGACTTGTTCCTTATCGCATCTTTTTTTTGCACGAAAACATCTTGCAATCAAAATACTTGTTTTACTTGAATGCCGCATCTTTGATATTTTTTTTTCCTTTTTCAAAAGGCATTCTTTTTTCGAATTTGCTAATGTACCATAATAAAAAGGGACGTAAAGGTTACATTATTATTCAAATGAAGGTAGCTTAAATATAAAATCGTTTTGGTAATAGCGCTTATGGAAAAATAAATCATTTGGCTAAACACAGAGAGCTTTCGTTAAGTACAGAGGTACGCCCAGGGTACCCATGAAAAGACAAAAGTAGTCTCACAATTTAAAATAGCAAACTTTAAAATAAAGGCCTTAAGTTTAAGTCTGAGAGAGTTGGTAATAAAGATAATATTTTTTAAAATAACCCGATATAAGTACCACCTGAAATTCTTGCCCTACCAGCAAGGGCTCTATTATAAATGAGTGCAATGTATCATACTATATGTACATACAATCATACATACTTTTTTAAGAATATGTTATCTTTTTCTAATGAAACGAAAAGAAAAAAGATAAAACATTTTAGACATGTCAGATTAGTCCGGACATGTGAACTAGTGACGTTTTTAATCAACGTTCTCCAATTAATAGATTAAAAGTCTGACAGCACTAAATATGTTTTGTCTCTTTCTGTTACTACCGTTGAAAAAAGATAGCGATAACTTAAAATTACTTTAGTGTTCAACTAAGTTTCTACTAATATCAAAGAAAACGAGTGTTCAAAATGGGCCCTAGTATTAAACACTTGTAATCGAAGATATAATCACAAGATTAGTTTCAAGATTAAGTTACGGCAATTACCATTACGTACGGTCATACGTTAAGATGCCCGACCATAACTAACAATGGCGTTTAGAAAGTGGTCGTCCTTGTTGGTAAGCGGTGAAAGTGTTGAGTCAGTTTTGTTTTGCCCTAAAAAGAAATTATGATTATGCAAGATCTTAAATTGCCTTATATGTTCCACATAGGAAACGGATATCCTACTTTGTGAAAGATAAAAGTACACGAAAGTTGTTAAATGATGGCGGTAAACTAATTGAAAAGTTATGTAAAAACTATGATGTAATATTATGAGTACAGTAGTACAATTTAAATTTTGCGCTTCGGCACTATTCGTCAAGCTTCGGAAGTCCGAATGTGTTTTATTAAAGATATCTATATGTTAGTCCAGGCTCCTTTGTAGAATAGACCATCTGCCTTCCTTGCCAGGCAGCTCGTAAAAGGCGAGCAAAGGCTCACCGTCACTAACACCGTGAATTCTGACTAGGTGGTAGAGTTTAGCAGCGACTCGCCCGGATTGGTACCACCGCCTTACCTATTCCTGCCGCCATAACGTCATGACGTGTTCCGGTTCGGAGGGTAAAGTAGCCGGTAAACTTACTTTTGCTCGAGGCCTAATATCCTGGCCACAGGTTGGCAACGCACCATTACCACCTTTGGTGTCTCTAGGCGGCGGGAATTTCTTACCATCAGGAAATCCGTCTGCTTGTTTGCCTTCCAATATCATAAAAAAATGAATATATATATAGAGTTGTTATTACACGTAATTAATCATTTCCCTTAAATTTAGAGTAGGTCAGCCAATTTGAAAAATAAAGAATAAAAAGAATAAAAAGTGTAAAGCCGAAGCGCATAATTTAAATAACAGTACTGTAGGTACATGGCTGTATGTCTAAAGGAGACCATAGCCGCCACCGCATTTTAAATTAGTTGCAAAAAACTGCCATTGTTTGGCGCGGTTTATTGTTATTAACACTATAACTGTGATTAGGTTAGGTTTGGGATGTGACGACCCCATCGTCTGCTAGTAGTCATTTTGTTAGGAGACCATAGCCGCCACCGCATTTTAAATCGGTTGCAAAAAATTGCCATTGTTTGGCGCGGTTTATTGTTATTAATTAACACTATAACTGTGATAAGGTTAGATTGGGGATGTGATGACCCCATCGTTACTGAGTTATTACGGTAGCAGTTGTCTTTTATTTTGTGTGTAGATCCTTGATGCCTGTGTAGAGTAGAACTGCCTTTCTGCAAGGAAGTTATAAAAGGAGAACAAAGGTTAAATGCATCATTATCAATAAGACCACGCACTGATACTGAGCGCCGTACTGCAACTCATCCGGGTAGGAATCCACCACCTTACCTATTCCTGCCGCCATAATGCCAGTTTCATGTTCCGCTTAGGAAGGTGAGGTATTTACCGCTACCAGAGGTAAATGCCTTAGCACCCCTTCCATAGGACAGCGAAGCGCCTATAACACTTATTCTGAGTATAGGCCACGCTTATCTGTTATCATCAGGAGAGCCGTGTGCTTGTTGGTTGCTTATCACATAAAAAAAATTTGAGGACCATTCTTACCTATTTAATAATGTGATGCTCGCTATTGTCATGTTCAGTATTTATGGGTAGGATAAACAGGACACATGGTCTAAGATCCGGCCATAAAATAGTGACACATACTGTGAGGAGAGCCGCCTTCTTGTCTTAACGGAGCACTTACCTTGAGCTTGCGGCGTTATACTTGCTAGCGTTTCCGTAAATTATTTGTATGAAAACTTTAAACAGCTGGTAACTGACAGAACTAAATTTACTGACTAAAAAAAACCATAAGTTTCATACGTAAATTATCGAACATAATCTATAGCTTTTCATAATAAAGGCTCAAACATATCTTAATGTAATTCTTCAAATACAAAACAGAACTAGTACTGTATACATACTTTTATGGGTTCAAATAAAAAAATACCGTTTTTATATCATTTGATATTTTTCTTTGATGGGTTGGCTTTACTATAATTTTTATTGTGTACAATAAAGCCTGAATTATAATAAGAAAAATAATCATTTAATCGTATTTCATGCAAAAGCATGAAATGCTGGAAATGAATTAATTATAAAACCGCTATTGAAATAATCCTTTAGGTGTCACGTTATACGGCTATTATTAATAACCTATCTAAGATAGGAGATCCTGATATTTTAGATCAGTTTTTTTCAATAACTAACTAAAATATCATAACAACAAAACACTAGAAAGCCTATCTTTTTCTGCAGATAGGTTATTAATATTGGATAATAGATATAAAATATACTATATTTTACCAGCATATTTACTAACTTTAACAAAATCGCAGGCACAGTTGGTACTAAAACAATATCCCGATATAATTATGTTATTTTAAATAATCACTCACTAATTACAAAAGCCACGTAAGGCCTTTGTTTATAATTCGATTACCCAGTTTACACAAACACAATAAGTAATCTTATTATGCAAATCAGACATACTTAAACAAAATTATAACTATAGCAGCCTTGCTGCTTGGATCACGTTCTCGCTTAATAACATCAATCTTTAAGGTCCGGGTTCGATTTTCGATAGAGACATTTTTCATTCGATATTATAGTCATTAAGTGCTTTAGCTTTATTTAAACTCGAATCTTCGACTACATGCTTATTTAATTTCATCAAAATTGACTTAGTCGTTTAAGAGTTACAGAGACTTTGCATTTTTAATATAAGTATGAATTTATAGATATGGTCATACGGACAAATCTGTAATAAGAATTCATGTATGATTATGAGCTGTGCTCAATAATAGGTATCTTTTATATACCGAGATAAAATGTAGTCAATGTTCTCCAAGGTATGTCCTATTTCTACGTGATATCAAAAAATTTGGTTTAGCCGTTTTAAGGTAAAATAAGGATACAAACTAACAAACTTGTTTTTCTATATTTTTTTTGTATAAATTAACACATTTATAGCATTTAGTACATTAGTGTGAATGTGCAGGCCACAGGACTTACCCAGTGGCTTTCACTTTGTAGGTTACATTTTTAACCTAAACCCTTTTTAACCCCCAAAGGCGACAGAATTAACAATTGTTTTGTTCTTTTGACTTCTTTTATTTTAGTGTTATTATTAAATTTGCCTATCCAATGTAGGTTTTTCAAGCAATAAAAAACGAAGTAGGTTATATTCGCCATTTTAGTATAGACAGCATATATATAGGTAGGTACTAACGCGCGCTGCCATAAATCACTGCTGTAGAGGAAACGTCAGGTAAACGCTGTCACCCCGTCTAGGAGACTTCCCGCTTGCAAACAATAAAACAAAGTGGATAATATAAATACTTTTTGTAGTTCCGTAGTTGAATCAAAAAGTAAAACAAAAGTTTATCCCGGACTCTTTTATAGTTTCACCGACTTAGCTGTTAAAAAAAAGGCTACAGTATTAGCCAAAATTGGAACTAACCCTCTATATCGTAAATCGTCATTCCGCTGTCAGTTTATCCCTTGTTCACCCGAGTCCCCTGTATATAACAACTATCAACCTTCCTATCAGGCAACTCGTAAGAGGCGAGCTTTGGTAACTTGGACATCAACACAAACACTGGTGGTTAAGTACTGTCCAGCAATTGACTCGAGTAGGAATCCGCCACGTTGCCTATTTCTATTAATGCAACCATAAAGAGTGACACGTTCCAGTCTGAAGGATGGCGTAACCGATAGACTAGCAAATAGCATTAAAATAGCGATACAAATAAGATAAGTATCTTCACGCCCATATCCCCGAAGAGGCAGGCAGAGGCACAACCAGGGCACCCACGACTAGCCGAAGACACTAAGTCCCACAATGTGATAGGTGGCAAGCCTATCGCCAACCGGGCACATTTCCAATCCCGACCAACATTTTTTTTATTAGGAAATTGGAAAAATCCAAATTTCTTTTTGTTGGCCGACCCGGGATTCGAACCCGGGACCTCATGCAGTCAAGTCCAACACCCGGACTGCTAGACCACAGAGGCGATCAGAGGAGATTTTTTTTTACAAATAAGATTTTTTCTCTTCATAAAGCTAATATAGTGATTGTGTGTGCGTATTCTTTTTTCCTCCCTCACCTCCCTACTTGGCTACGTGGAATTAAATTTAAAATAAATTCTGTAATTCTAAAATAATATTATTTAAAAGTAGTTAAGTTTCTGAATCTCTGCTTCTCATAATGTGTGTTTATGTAACATGAGCTACATATTTTTAAAATATAAAAAAAAACATTATATTGTTTACTTTATATAATATTTTTTTAATTATATTCTATTTTTGATACCAGAAAATCATGTAACTTGTAATTCTTCCTTTCATCGTTGCCATATAACTTTAACTGGTTTTATAATATGTTAATACTGTACTTTTTCGTATAAATAAGTGCACCGATTTCACTCATAACAGCAATATCAGAACTACTATAAATACAAAATTTATTCAAGTAATAAGATTTGACACAAACCAGTAACATTTTAAATCTGGTAGTTTCCAAAATTGCTTAAAATTCATTACGCTTGTTTTTCATGACACTAAAATTTTAAGACATGAATTTATGTTTTATGTATTTATTTTTGTCATATTGTAACGCAAAGAAACAGACGGATTTCCTGTTGGTTAGAAATTATACACCAAAAGGGGTAATAGTGCGCTGCCAACCTGAGTGTGGGATGTTAAGCCTCGAGCAAAAGTAGGTTTACCGTCTGCCTTATCCTCCGGACTGAAATACATCAACTGTCAACACTAAAGTTATGGTGGCAGTAAAAAGTAAGAAGGTTATACTAATTCGGACAAGTTGCTGCGAATCTCTACCGCCTAGTCAGGTGTTACGGTCTTAGTGACGGGAAGTCTATGCTAGCTTTCTACGAACTGCCTGGTAGGAAGGCAAATGGTCTATTCTGCAAAGAAGCCCGGACTAACACGGGTCCTATCTTAATCAGAACAATAACAATTTTATAAAAGTATATTCAAATTGCTTTGTATTTTCGATGAATTTCAAGGAAACGTCTTTATGCTCGTGCAAGTCCAAGAAACCGACTTTATTTTTTTTTATAAGAGGAGGCAAACGAGCAAGTGGGTCACCTGATGAAAAGTGATCACCGCCGCCCACGGGCATCCGCAACACCAGGAGTATCACAAATGCGTTGCCGACCTTTAAGGAATGAGTACGCTCTTTTCTTGAAGGTCCCCGAGTCATAATTATTTGGGAATACCGCCCTCGGTAACTGATTCCACAAAGATGTTGTGGGAGGTAAGAAATGTCTTCGGGATCGCACAGTTGTAGATCGCCATGCGTCAAGATGGTGGACATGATACTTTAAACTCTGTCGCGAAGTCCGAAGGTGGAAATCAGCGGCTGGAATTAAGCCAAACAACTCCTCAGAACATTCCTCATGATAGATGCGGTAGAAAACATTGATTCAGTCCAAAATTATATCATCAAAGCCTAAGACCTCACGGAGCGACTTTTGCCCGATTCCATTATCACTCGGATCCGCTCGGAAGCACGCTCTTTCAATTATATCAAAACTAGCGTGCTACTTTCACCTGCGTAAGTCCCAATCCCGCGGGAACTCCGGGATAAAAAGTAGCCTATATGTTATTCTGGGTCTTCAGCTACCTACACACCAAATTTCATCGTAATCGGCTTTGTAGTTTTTGCGTCAAAGAGTAACAAACATCCATACATCCATACATACAAACTTTCGCATTTATAATATTAATAGGATTAAATCAGTATCGCTTAACATACATAAAAAATATGAAAGTCGAACATAAAACCGAATTTTTCCAAGTCGATTGAAATTCGTCTTCGAGATGTTTAAAAGCTGAAATATTAAACAAAAATTTCGAACACAGCATAATTAAATAAAGATAAAACTACATTAATTAAAGATTAAGTTACTTAGCTAAGTAATCGGTACATGGATATCCCACTGGCTTTCTCTTACACAACAGCAAGAATAAAAGGTCACACAAAGGGAGTAAGAGAGAACGATAGCAAGATCCATATCTCCAGTCAAACCCGCGACCTTTTGCAATGGGAGGGCTGACAACGAATCTAGAAACTATTAGAAAGCTCTAAGCTCTGACACTTGCAAATTAGTCTGAAAGCTCTATGCACATGCTTACAATGCTTATAGCAATAGGCATCAGATTAAATGGCACAAGCAGCGTCAGAACAAACATAGAATTAAAAAAGAAGGTGATATTTTTTTTATCTGCATTATGCCATTTTTCAAGATAAAAAATATTTCAAGGTTTAAACTTTTACTTAAAATGTGAAATAGGTTATAAATATAAATTTAAAAATTGCAGAAATTTGTCCGCAAAGAAGCAAAGAACCATCACGATAATGCCAGCTTTCAAACAAAACAAATCCAATCGAAATCCGTTGATTATTTTCGTACAGAAGTTATGAGTTAAACGCCGCAAACAGACGCAGGGAAAGAGAGAGAGAGAACAACAAAGAGATATATCAAACTTATAACACCCTTCTTTTCCGTCGCCATTTAAACATTGTATTAAATAATAAGCGTATTATTATACGTCATTCAGCTGTTAGTTTACCCAGCGTTGGTTGGACTTCTGTGTAGAATAATGTGAAATCTACAAATCAGGAAGTTACTAAGAAGTGAAGAACACTGACACCTTAACCATGGCTTCGTCAGGAATTTCGTCTGCTAGTTGGCCTTCAAAAGCCATAAAAATAAAGTCTACAAGTGGATTGAGGATCCAGTATATACTTATATAGAGTGAATTAGGAATAATAATTACATACTACTATATATTTACTAGGTGGTAGAGTCCTGCAACGACTCGCCCGGACATACAGGCACCGCCACCTTACCTATTCCTTCCGCGAAATGGCAATGCTCGTTGTTGTCGTGTTTCGGTTGGAGGGTAGGGTAGCCGGTTTACTTACTTACGCAGGAGGCTGACCATCCCTACCCTCAGGTTGACATCGCACCATTAGGTACCACATTTGGTGTCTTTAGGCGACGGCATTTCTTACCATCAGGAAATCCGTCTGCTTGTTGTCTCCCTATAACATAAAAAAAAAATATACAGAAATTTTTTTAACAATACTTAAAACTAATTAAAAATAATGCATGGTCAGATATATGTGACAATTTAAAAATGTATCTGCCATATTAACAGCAATAAATATATTTGATTTGATAAGTATTTACTGCCCTGAGAGGTAAGTAAAGAAATAATATACGAAGGGGCATCTAAGCATTTCATGATTTACGAAATAATAATTACAAAGCCGCAACCTTCCATCGCAATGTCTGCGCGAGGTCGGCACTAAAATAATTCGTTTTTTAATGTTTCTACCTAATTCACTGTACTTGAAGCACTCTTCAGTCGCCGGCTCAAATCACATTAGTCTTAAGCCTAATTACTTCATAATTAACTATCTGTTGCCCGCGACTTTGTGCATACGTTACGTTGAGTACCTAACTAACTAAAAATTCGATAATAACCCATAGGGTATGTTTTTGAAGTTATACGTATATAGTCACGAAAAACCGATATGATGAAGTTAGCTATAGATAAATAACATTTTAGTTTTTTGTGATATTTTTATTAAATATTAAATAAACTTTATTTAACTAAATAATGCATTATAATAAAACTTTTAATGTATGAAATACCTTTTTTCTATGGTTAGTGTCATTTTGTCTACAAATGTAAAATAAGGCAAAAGATAAAATTTTTAAAAAGATTTTTATCTTATTACGCCGAAGAAGTATAAATTCTAACGCGTGTACATAAGTACGCACGCAATTTTTTACGTAACAGACAGACTGACAAAAACCAAGCCTTATTTTAGGTGATATATCCTGTATATAATACGTAAAAAGAAAAATATTTCATGTTTTACTTTTATGACTGTTTCTAACAAAGAAACAATTTATTAATTAAGTGATTTTGTTGCGCATACGCTAAAGAAATTTTACGTTATCGCTTTCTTCTTTCAACGATAGTAATAGAAAGAGACACGTTTAGTGCCATCAGATTAGTTATACCTTATCTATTCCTCGGAAAACGTTAATTTTGGCGTTGATGATTTTGATGATGAAAACGTCACAAGTTGACATGTTAAAAACGCTCCATCTTTTTAAAGATGTTCCAGACTATTATTAACATTGATGTGATAAAATAAATAAATTTTATAAACCTTGAAAATTATAAAATGTGATGAATGTGACGGAAACCAGACATGTCTGTCAGGATCGTAAGGTTTGTCACTCTATACTCTCTGCCTACCCCATAAGGGAAATAGTGTGAAGATATCTATGTATGTATGACTACTTATTTTCTAGTATAATACAAAAATCATAATTTCATTCCAAATTCAAGTTCCTAATTTCAGTTAAAGTTTTTGTTTGGCTGCCAAATTTAATGTTTATAGTCTTTACGGTAGTAGTGCCTTCCGGTTTGCATAGAAATATTCATTCAAATCCTGTGTATAATTTTAAACTCTTTTTTGTCCAGTAATGTTTTGAATAGCTATTTCCTGCGGTAGTGCTTGTGTATTTAATATCCATCAGGAAAAAGGATATGTTAATAAGTTTGACTTTTTTGTCTGTGGCATCATGACTACTAAAAGATTTACATGTTTTTATTTAAAAGCTGATGTGATCGATATGGTTCTTAGCGACACTACAATTATCTTAGGCAGGGATTGTTAATCACTTGTTGATCACTGCTTAAAAACTAAAATAAAGTGTTGTCTATTTTCAATCCTGTATTTTTTTAGCTTCAGCATTAATAATAAATGTTAAATTAGCTTAATTATTGTGAAGTTCTTCGATCTTTAAAAACAAATATATTATTGTTTTTTTATGACATTGGAAGGCAAACAAGTAGACGGATTTCCTGATACTAAAGGTGGTAATGGTGCGCCGGGATGAAAGGCCTCTAATCTGATCATGATAACTTACAAGGGACCAGCTCGAAGTCCTGACCTATTTTTCTAAAAAAGAACCTTCAAAATCACTTGCATAGAACGAAGTATTCAAGTATCAAACATACCAAAAAGAAAGTCGAATTGAGTTTTTTTGGAGTCGGTTAAAAGACAATGTTCTTGACAAATAAATTTTACTTTAAACCAAACAATCAGTAAACAAAATCGTAAGGTTTAGTTTTCAGAAAAAAAATCCAGTTTAAACTACTTTAAATTAATTTGTATTTAGATATTTTAATAAGGCTGTAAATTACATACGAGTAGATAACATCACAATATAATAAGCGCATTTACGAACAACGTACATTATTTATCCTAAATTAAATTCTAATTATTATTTTTATTATTTTGTAAGGTACAAGCCGATCCGGGAAAGTTTATATCGCTTTACATTAATAGCTACTATCAGTGTAAGTATATGGACAGAATTGAGTGCCTTTTCTCACTTTCCCTACAATTTTCCACATTTTCTCTACACAAGATCCTTCTCCTAACAACAACCAATACAACAAAACCGGAAATAGCAAAATCGGCCCATCCGTTAAGGTGCGATGGAGATTCATTTTTATATAAACAGATTATACACTATCGTGTATGTGCCAACCTAATGTGTCCCAAATTATATACTTAGATATATATTACCATATTACTATTTCAGCATTGTTACGTTTCTTGAGAAATATATTTTACTGGTCCTAGATTTGCCTGTATTATTTGCAAACAACATACGTTATTTCTTACTAAGATCAGACCTTTCTCCCTGTTTAGTTCCGAACATGAAACGACTAAAAGTGTTGGACATCTTAATATTGAAAAAAATGGTGACAATATGGTGTTTGAAGAAACAAAAATTTAACGGCAAAAGCTAAAAGATGTATTAAGTTTCCTGCTGTTAATAAACCATTAATAGTAGTTTAGGCTCTTTTACCTCTTTCTTTAGATATGTCAAAATAGTATTATTTCCATAACTTTTTGAACTTGGCGAAAAAATCTGAATACATAGGGCTTGTGCAGAAGAGGCATTTTAAGTGAACATCAACTCATTCGCATATAGCACCTAGATACGTCGGTCGTTTTAGACGCGGTTTTGAGACTCAAATACAGTGGTTATGCTGTGCCTTATATATCATCTATTATATCATCGTTGGAAACGTGTTGGTCGACCAAAAATCGACGATTTAACACATTAAGATATTCATATCTTATAACGCACATTCCATATGGCTTCTTTTTTTTACTTCATTAGTAATTTTCGTATCGACGTTACCACGCTAAATGCGTCTGTTTGCTATGGAATCGTGCATAATTCTGAATACACACTGGATGAGAATCTCAACTCACCTGGCGCTCGCGTGTAGAACGCGCTAGTAGAGAGCCAGCTCTCGTTCACGCGTTTTACGCGCGAGTCAGGGAACGCACCGCTGCATCTTCATGTAGCTCAAGTATCTCAAAACAGCGGGTGTGTCAACGCTCGAGTGTACACGCGCGTAAAAAGTCTCTTCCGGACCGGCTCTTATATGCATCCTATATTACAGTTTAAACTTTACCTAACAAAATTATAATCTTAGGTAAAGTTTAAATTAAGATGCTCAGTTATAATTATCTATGTTTATTAATTGTAAATTTAAGATGTTCACATTGAAGAACCACTGGGATAAAGGCTAATTTAAAGAATAATTAATTAAAACAATAAGAATGAGTTAATATTTGTAATAAGGAAGGCCTTGTGTTCATCATGCGGTACTGTTTGGACAGTTATATTGATAACACTAAGAAGGAACTTTTCCGCATTTTTTATTGACTTCATGGAAACAAGCTTTTTGTGTAAATGTAATTTAATTGTTCTCCCTTCTCAACACCGCCATTTAATTTTATTAAGTGCATACCTAATTTCCTGTAGTGTAAGACTTTTATAAAAATAATTAGAGCAGTAAAAACGCAAAAACCGACGAGTCCAACCTCTTTGGTAACACGTCGCCATTTGATACTCGTACTTTTTTTTCAAAATAATACTAATAATATAATACTTAATAGTGTTTACAAATTTTTGTTTCCTTTGACGACCTCATTGATCATGAAAAATTTATCACCTCTGGTTTATAATTTATCTTTCTACAACAATCCAAATCGGTTAACTATAGGGTGAAAAATCGGGTAACAAATAAAACAAATCATGCAATCGAATTGAGAACCTCCTCCTTTTTTGAATCGCCTCTTTGGTCTAGCGGGCCGGAGTCCGACCTCGGGTCGAGCAACAAAAAAATAAAGAAAATATTTTAAAATAATAATGACGTTATCCGGGATTGGACATGTGCCCTGTTGGCAAAAGCCTTGCCCCCGATCATATTGTGAACTTAGTCTTCGGCTAGTCGTGGGTTGTAACTTGTATCTCTGTTATTTCCAAATATTTCTGACTCTTATGTACCGGCCTCTCTCTCATTTTCACTTTGTTAATTGACTTCAATAGAGACTTCGAAAGAGAGACCGTAATATGGCCGGCCTCTCTTTCAGAGTGAGTAAGAGAGTTGGCAAAATTTAGAAATGACATCAGATCTTTGTTAAGAGTCTATGTTTTCATGATATGAGCACTCATATGGCACATTTTCTCTACTTTATATCGTCCAATCAATTATAGCTTTATTAAGATGGATGAGAGTTTATTGTCATTTATAAAAAATGAAGTGCTCAGTCCAGTTTATTGTTAATACGTCCATGGATATAATCAATTTGAACAACAATAAAGTTTGTATAACTCTACCAAAGCTTCAAATGTAATGTAAACAGCTGTGCCCTTACCACTAGTTTACAGCTTGTCAAGTTTACTATACTCGCTACAGTCTCTAAAAATTATTTGTATGAAAACTTTGAACAGTGCGGCGCCTCTATTGGTTACTCGTTTGTCGAGTGGCTATCGTGTACGCCTAACTACATTGACTCACTGCGAGGCTCGGGTTCGATTCCCGACGGGGCAGACATTTGTGTGATGAACATTTAGATGTCTGCATTTCCAGGTCTGGGTGTTTATTAAATATATTCTGGTATCTATTTAAGTATTTATATGTAATATTATCGTTGACTTACACCCATAACACAAGCATATAATTTGCTTACTTTGGGGTTAGATTAAATTTGTGTGAGTTGTCCAGGGATATTTATTTATTTATTATTGGTAACTAACAGAAACACATTTTATACCAAAAGTGTCATAGATTTCTTAAACTTGCCGTACGAAATCTATACCAGCTCATGGTAAAGGCACCCTGACAGCGTTTGTCCTGTCATAACTATGGATATTATATTAAAATAAACTTATTTTTTGTATAAACCTTTTACCTGAAAATAATTAACACAACGAGAGAATTACCTGAATTGCTTCCTCCATTCACGCGTGATGCGATGCCCAAGCAAGATAAGATCCATTTTAATATAGATATCGAATGAATTGTTGGATAGCTAGAAAACTGTAGATGTTTTTTCAATTACATTTTTTGATAAAAAACACATTTTAAAAACAATTTTTAATAGCAACATTTTTTTTGTAAAATACAGGTAAATACTGTTTGAATACAGATTAATACCATTTCATTATATTTATTCAACAACTAGAATGTAGTCTGTCTAAAAGCTTGGGTCAAAATTAAAATCTGAACATTTTTTTTGTTATCGAACTTTTCAAAGGGAGAAAATTAAATTAAATAAAAAAAAACATTTATCTTAAGCGAGGTCTACTTTCGATTTCGGTCAAAATGGTAGCAAATGATCTCCCTACGATCCCTTAGAAGGATCAGGTCGAATTACCAATAGCCCTGTATAGAAGATTACGAATTTCACCTGTTTGGTTACTTTCTGTTCCCATAAAAAATAACTTCGGCGTTATTTTTTATGTCGCAAAAAAATTATGGTCTTAGTTGGTATTTAAGCAAGTGGGCTACCGGATATTAGGCAGCGTCCATGGGCCTTCGCAACCAACCATAACTTGTTTGTATGAAGTAATATGTTTAAATACTTTTTAATTACTAACATGTTTGACATAAATCAAACAAGAATTTAGAAATAGTCTTACATAATTATAGGTAAATGTCAAATTATGAAGCTTATCGACTAATTCCTATAATTTTGAAGCGGAAACATTGCGAAATCTGTAATATTTTATTTAAGACTAGATGACCCAGTGAACTTAGTTCATGTGATTGATACTCGGTATCCTCTACCAACTATGCAGTGCAGGGGACTTGGCGTGAAGATATAGATATATTATGTTAAATTACCTGTATGTTCAAATGTTTCAACTACATTTGGGATTACATGTTTTTGGTCAATGTACTGATGTTTGTAATGTCTAAACTACAAGACTTGGAAAAAGTCCGGAATTATCTGTTATTACGAATCAGAAAATAAATAACTTGTATCGGACTATTCGAATTATAAGCCCAACTAGCCGTTTACCTGCAACTTGCGATTAATTTGAGTTTGAACTTTGTCACCGTAGGGAAGTTACGATTTTCATCCAAACTTTCAACCCCTGGAGGATTTATTTTTAAAAAAATCATTTTTAAATTTTGAAGAAAAATAAATCCCTTCATTTTCACGGGTCTAAGGGAATCCTACGTTCAAATTCGGAGTTTAGCTATCTGCTATAGCTTACACTCATAAAATTTCACCAAAATCGGTTCAACGGTTAAGTCATTAATGAGCATAAGAGACAGACATACCCAAGTTCAATAGGTAACTTAGTTTTCAAAAATAAACTTTCAAATGACTATATCAAGTGAAATTTTGTATGAAATTCATGTTGAACTAAAAAAAACAAAATATAAAAATCATGTCCTAAGTCACTAAGCGTTGCTCTCAGTTATACATAGCGTTTAATTAACAATCGAAAACGAACGACTGTAGTTCGATTTTGTACTATTCGAACAAAAAACATTCGTAAGCAAGACTCATTTGTTGAACATAGGAAAAAAATATCTTCACGCGCATATTCCCAATGTGGTAGGCAGAGGCACAACCATGGCACCCACGACTAACCGAAGACGCAAAGTCCCACAATGTGACAGTTGGCAAGCCTATCGCCAACCGGGCACATATCCAACATCCAACATTTTTTTATAGAAAATTCAGTGTGAATCTCCCTCCCTCCCTCTATACGAAAAATCATTGTATGATTTATTTATTAGTAGATTTTGTTACGTGGTTTTGCTGTTCTATTAATTGTACAACTAGGTGTTTACTAGGTGGTAGAGTTTCGCAGCGACTCACCCGGATTGGTACCACCGCCTTACCTATTCCTGCCGCCATAACGTAATGACGTGTTCCGGTTCGGAGGGTAAGGTAGCCGGTAAACTTACTTTTGCTCAAGGCCTAACATCCCGGCCTCAGGTTGGCAACGCATCATTACCACCTTTGGTGTCTCTAGGCGACGGGAATTTCTTACCATCAGGAAATCCGTCTGCTTGATTGCCTTCCAATATCATAAAAAAAAAAAAATACAGCATCGGAACGATTTCGATATACTTCGGTTGGGCAAGCCGCTGCGGATTGCAATAGTGATCAAGAAGCTGCCCTTTCGACCCACCACCTAGATGCTGCCAATTACTGCTATTACTGTTACGAACAAAAAGGAAAGTAGAGCTGTAATATTTGAGCGTAGTCTATAAAGCAGTTTCAACCATTATTTTGTAACAGCTAATTCTACTATTTGTAATTGAAAATCTGACAGGTTTATTTCAGGTTTGTCAGAATTTGCCTGAATTCGTGAACTCAATAACGACGTTTCGCTAGTCACAAACACAGAAACTATGTAGTAGAGTTATATTTTTTTTAGTTGGCACCATTACTATTTTATCGCTATAGAATCGGTGCTCGCCACTGTCGTGTTCCACAATAATTTGTTATAACGGTTCGGATAGACCAAAAACCTAAACAACAAAAGTTTTAACATCCCGGCCTCAACGCACTGTTACCATTTTTGCTACCATCATAAATCAATCATCGTAGTATATTATGTCGAACTGTTGTCACTAGATACTCTATGCCTACCCTGTAAGAGACTTGGCGTGAAAATATGTATGTATCTTGGTAATGAAGTGTAAAAGGTACAAATCTCGGTAAAATTAATCTAGCAGACTTCTAAGTACGCTAAAAGCATTAGACAAAATTTATCCAGTTTATTTTGCGTGTTTGAAAAAAAAATTTAACAAACAATAAGATATACAGACTATAACACAATTATTCAGCAATGCTAAGACTATGTTTTGCTAACAACTTTAGGCGTCCCAGTCCAATTTTAACTCCCGGTAAAAAAGAGGCGTGTTATAAGTTTGGCAAGTCTGTCTGGGTGTGTGTGTATGTCTGTAACGTACTTTTTGAAGGGATAAACCGACTTCGATGGGGATTTTAAATTTTCAGAAGCTGACGTTCTTTGCTACATTAAATGTAGTTTTTGAGGGGGTTGTTAAAAATAATGTTTTTGTTATTGCAAGCTTTAATTTAACTTGCTATGTATGTATGTTTTTCCGGACGAAACCATGACATTGATCCTCTATCGGGTTATGCCCGGTTCCTATATTCAAAAAACGAGTCGTTTTAATTACGGATTACCATCCGTAATTAAAACGACGAATTATTATTTTGTACGCTTAGTAAGATTGCTAGCAACGGTTGCTCGTTTCCGACTATTGATTCTAAACATTTTTTGAAAATATTGGTAACGTTCCGTTACTTTTGAACAAACTACGAATGGTTTTGCTGACGGATTACGATTCGTTGATTATAGGAACCGGGCATTAATGATAAATGCCTAGTTCCTATAGTCAACGAAGCGTAATTCGTAAGTTTAACCACTCGTAGTTAGCTCAAATGTAAAGGATCATTTATTATATTTTCAAAAAATGTTTCGAGTTAACTATCGAAAACGAGCAACCGTTGTTAGCAATTTTACTAATCGTACAAAATACTGCCATTCGTAATCAAAACGACTTGTTTGTCGAATATAGGGATTGGATAAGCTGAACTTTTGCTTGCATTTGTCAATCGGATGACAATGCAAACTTATAAAGACATGGAGCTGATCTGATGATGGAACTGGAAGGTAGACAAAGGCACGCCTGAAATTTTCATACTGTCATATCGTGTTTGGGCTAATTTAATACGTCTTGAATAGTACTTCTGTAGTGTATTTCTGGGAATAGCTCCTATAATAAAAACTTGTCATAAAGATACATATCTTTTTTAAAACCTATACTTATATATCTTCAATATTCTGAATTCCCTCATTTACAGTTTTTTTATATGTATAGATTTATAGTTGAAAACTAAACCAAAAAAACATTAATTAATTCAACCTTGAGTTACTAAAATAAATAAAAAAACTAGTACAGACGAGTAAATAAAAATTATGTAATAAATTACATAAAGCGGCAGGTTTAATTAAATGTATATAGGTAGTACATAGTGATGTATTATTATCGTTACGCAATATCACTTTCACAGTCGATGAATACATTAATTAACTTGTGTCCAAAGCTTGTTTTTACGATTCAACTTGAAATTCGGGTTTTTTGTCGAATTTTTCCGTTTGATACTCATTTATCGATGTTATCATTCAGATCAGATCAAATAGAAATTAATTGATTTGTCAACACTTTTTTAAGATTTAAAATTAAGGTGTGCAAATACGTGTGGGTATGCATATTTTTTACCGACTCAAAAAAGGAGGTTCTCAATTGAAGGTTTGAGTCCGAGAATGACTTAAGGCCCCATACTCAGTCAGCCAGAAGAGCCAATCACAGCGCTCCCCCGTTCCATGATTACTATGAACAATGGCGCTCTAAAGTAAACGTCTTAAGCGACAAATCACTATTTTTGACACTATAAAAGTAATTTGAAAAAAAGTGTATAAACTGAAACACTTATCTTTTAGGTACACTTATCTATGTTTACGTTAAATCTGGTGTCGATATTTTCATATTTGAAGTAGACATTTGCGTTTTGCTTTCAAAAAAGGGTTAATGTTTTGATTTTTTTCTATCGAGCAAAGTGAAATGAATCGTGTTTTGGAAACACTAGTCTAGTAAAGCATATTCATGTTAATCTTGTGTATTTTTGTCAGCAAGATCCATGATTGCTTTGTATAAAAAAAAACAGTAAACTGCTGACGTATTTTAGCGTATATGGCCCCTTAACTAAGAAATATGTAATTTGACGCAAATGAATTTTAAACATTGGGAGCATTATTGTCGATTCTGCTAAATAAAATTACCCCAAATATGGCACTTGTTAAAAGTTAAAAGAGTTTTTGGCGATATAATCCATGTTTATATTTGAACTGATATAATTATGATATTTCATGTAGGTTCAACAAAAATTCAATCTTTTTTGTACTAGTGATCTCGACATCTGTGTCAGTTAAACTGTTTTTAGTCTGAATATCTCAAGATATAATGAGGCTCTTGTTATTTTGAAAAGGGCATTAGACAGATTATTTCTTTCTGGACGATACCAATTGGACCAACCAACCAATTTGGAAAAAAAATCAGTTAATCCATTCTCGAACTCAACCCTTCAATTAGACTGTAGGTTTTGTAAAACATGTATTAATTATAACTCAAAAACTGCTAGTAGGATCATCACTAACACCGTGACATCTGACTAGGCGGTAGAGTTTTGCAGCGACTCGCCCGGATTGGTACCACCGTCTTACCTATTCCTGCCGCCATAACGTCATGACGTGTTCCGGTTCACAGGGTAAGGTAGCCGGTAAACTTACTTTAACTCGAGGCCTAACATCCTGACCTCAGGTTGACAACGCACCATTATCATTTTTGGTGTCTCTAGGTGGCGTGAATTTCTTATCATCAGGAAATCCTTCTGCTTGTTTGCCTTCCTATAACATAAAAAAAAATTGTTTGCAAAATTTAAGTGGGACTGTTTCCGAAATATTTGCTATCTTTTGAAATAACAATTATACCCAAAGAAATAGTTGGAGTCGATTTTTCCGTTTTACGACTCTCCTAGCTGTAAAATAAACAAAGCCTATTAATTTTAACCAAAGTTTGGTACTACTAGCTACTAGGCAGAGAAGCAGACGCTCTATTCTTAGTAAGTAGTCGCAAACATACAAAAAAATAATTTAGTAGAACAGATGTCTTCATGTTTATGGAGTCGGAGAAGAAGTTTGATTAGTTTTAAGGCCATAAAAAAGCCGTAGCGTTTGAGCACAAACATATTTGTTTCAGTTTCTGTGAATAACAACAGTTCTATTATATACATTCTATAGATATGTAATAGATTAAAGAAGATGATCATACAAGGACATTGCATATTCAATACCTTATAGTCAAGCTAAATTTGAATAATAATTCACAATAGTAATTACGTAAATGAGATGCGCACAGGTCAGGAAAGGGCGGGGACGTGGGATCTATTGAACATCGATTCTTAAACATAAAATCGATTCTCTCCGGTCGATTGCATTTGCCGCGCCCTGTCTCGCTTTGTTATTGCAATTTAGTTAGGGTTGCCAATTTTTGGAACATTTAATTTGCTAAATTACCATCATCGTCAATGTCTTTTTGGCCACGTCAACATTTTCCATTTCACAGAAACCACTTTAAGGTTTGGGGTAAGAAGTTTATAGTATGTAACATTACCTATTAGATAGTAATATTTCTGTAACATTGGTTCCAGCCATGCTAGAAATAAGCTCGTATATGAGTTTATTTCTAAACTTTATTTTTTTAAATGATATATTTTGCTAGCTGTTAACTAAACAGAACAGATCAACAACTATATTATAAGAAAATTACAATTTTTAGTTAACAATGGACGGTTAATTACGGGTTTACGACACAAGAGAGATACTTTGAAAAAGTTTTAACACCAAAAACGAACAACTAACTTCAAGTTACCAAATAAATCTTGAATCAATAAAAACAAAAGATATGCATAATATATTGACTTTAATTTTGTTTTGTAAGATTATGGCTTTGCATTAAATAATGCCATTCGATTTCAGAGAAAATTCATTCAGTTATTGCCTCGGCAATGAACATTAGCATTCGAAAAGTCTAAATAGACTCTACTTTTTATAAGATTACTAGCTGTTCCCACGAACTTCGTTCCGCCCGTTCAGTTTGTATGGGAAAAATTAAAATGTTGTTTTTCCCAATTTCCTCACAATTGAACAGGATAAAATGTATCCTATGTCCTTCTCCCGGTTTTAAGTTACCTCCCTACCAATTTTCAGCCTAATCGGTGTAGCCGTTCTTGAGTTATAAAAAGTGTAACTAACATCACTTTCTTTTATATATATATATTAAACTTTTAGTCACTCATGTTTTGATTGTTGTAATATACCACCATGATGACTCTGTGATGTTCCAGCCTGGAGAGTATGGTGGTTAGTATCCTTGCACAATTTGCGAAACATCTAGGCCACATGACAGCGATGAATGTATGCTGTGTATAGGACATGGTAGTCTTAAGAGACTAAGATGGTAAGCCATCAAGAGATCCGTGTGTTTATTATTATTTTAATAAACGACGGGCTGCACTCCTGGAGTGCCGGCAGAAGTGAAAACTTGAACGTTGCGCATTTTTGATATTTTGGAATAGTTAGGGAATAATTTTGCACGTATTGCTTCAATTATCATCATAAAAGTTCTGTCATTTATGTGGTAGAATACAATACTCATTTATTGCGCTATCGTACACAAACATGACAACACGAACATTCGAGTCCTGACTGGAGTTTAGAAGTTTTTGCCCATTCCAAAAAAAGTGCGCAACGCCGCTAAAGAAGTTTTCACTTAAAGTATGAATGTAGTTATATTTTGGCCAGATTCTTTGTGATTGCTTGTCCCTTAATAACAGAAAATTACGACGCGATGTTCCAACTTCCAACGCAACAAGCTCATCAAAGTTACTATGCGTACGCGCACGTTCTTCGGTCAATTTGGTACGTACCCATAGAGATAGGTTACATGATAACCTTAAACATTACTTAAGTAATTGAGTTTCTACTTTTATCTTCAAGTATTGCAATGGTCGTTTTTGTTTTGCAAAATCACTTGCTGACATTTTCTCTTCTTCAGTCTTTTTTACGATACCAAAGTTTATGTTTTCATTTAGAGTTTTTAAGAATTAACGCAATTAAATTCATGAAAAAGTCGAAATAAGCTCGTTCATTGCATTGTAATTTTTTTCTATAGAGGTTTTGTTATAATGTTGTGTTACATAAGTAACAGAAAGATCCGAGAAAGAGTGGGATAGAAAGAAAGTGTTGATGTTAAAATGAGCAGGATCCGCTGATAGAAACAATGACAGAGGAAAGATTGACAAAACAGATATGTTTTTGTTTTATTTATCGTTATTTCGGCCTATTTGCATAGGCCATGGTCACGACAGCTCACGACAGGACTGCGGCAGGGAGCTATAACTTTTGACAGAAGTATCTGCTGACAGATGATCCTGTCAACGAGGAGTAAGCCAAATATCGTCAAATAAAATAAAAATATGTCGTGAGTATCCCGTATAATTAATTAAATGTTAAGAGATCTACAAGCTAAAGAGTAGCCTTAGACTGAACTTTTTACTGAACTAAAACCACATTACCTGTTCCTGCCGCCTTAGTGAAAGTGTCATGTCCTAAAGTGCAGGGTAGCTGATAAGCAAGTATGCCAGTTACGCTTTGACCTTACCAGGTACATCAGGCCTAACATTCCGGTGACGCATCTAAAACATACCAGAATATGGACGCACCTGTAACATTATGGTGTCTGTAGACCACAGTTGTCGCTTACTTAGAGATTTTTTTGTTTGCCCTACTATATTTTTTTTAATAGCTTTTATGTGCTCTGGTCAAGCGATAAAGTCGTGACGAACTCGTCAGGGCACAGGACTTATAAAGATCAATTACCATCAACTTGCAATGATCTCAACTCACCTTGACTGTCACTACATAACTCCAAACCTTTGATGGATAATTCACACTTGATAGCTCCAGCTGTGTCTGTAATCTATCAAACCAATAAGATCGATGGTAAATGTCAATCACTACGCATAGTTTTGGCGGGAAAGAAAATAAGGACGAACTTTTTTCAAAATTATTAAATTTTTTGAATAAAATCAATTTTGGTAATATTCGGTATGATTTTGTTTATCTGCTATCATGAAAAATCAGTTTTTTTTTTCTCGATGCCGCCAGATAGCACTGAATATACTTAGGTTAGGTTGAGTGTGGCAACACTTTAGAAATTGACATTACAGACTATGATAATTTACCTTATCTTAAAAAATTGCTAGATTTAACAAAATCTGAAACTAAATGAAATGCAAATTGGTTTAACTTTAGTAGGTAACCGATTTCAGATGCTAACGCCCATATTATCAAAATGTCGATTATAAAAAATTGACAATTATAAAGTAAATGTCAGTGACATTTAACTCACTCTAAAATCTTATTTTCTTTTTCATCATCAATGTGGATGATTGGTTTTTAATAAGGTTTAGAATAGGACGTCTATTTTTGTCTATTATATCTTGAAAAAGGATGTAGGCTAATATAAATCTCGGAATCGCAAGAAGTTTCACCATTTACGAGAAGGTTTCTAAAGCTATTATTGCCGTTTTGTATAAATGTACAATACTGTAATAAGCGTAAATTTGCAAATTAAAAGGTGAAAACGTACATCAATCGCCACCTTAAAATCTGCAGATTCATTGCGCAAAGATGTATAAATAACATTACCTATTCATTTCAATTAAACTAACGTTTATTTCAATTGCAATGATTCTGAGGAATTGCTTTTAGTTTCAAGGATAGTGTAGCGAGCAGTTGTATTGGCACATATAAGATTTTTTTTTTGAAAAAGGTAAATATTTGGATTGTAAGAAATATGACACCCGAGACATCACATTCAAATATCTGTGTCACAAAAACTAAGTTGATAACTTGAAAAAAAAAGATTTCGAATTCAAGGTTTAATAATATACTTCATATGTATGTTTAATTGTAGAAAAGCGTTTAAAATTAAAATATCATATTATCAAAGTTAATATTAATTAACAAATTTGTCTCCATTAAGAACATTTTAACAAAAAAATGCAATAACTGTTTTATAAATAAGTATTGTAATAAATAAGACACATAAAGATTTTAGAAATTTGTCATATTTTGTAGTAATAATTCGAAAATGAAATAAAATCCAGATCGAAATCTATCGAAGCCCATCCATCTAAAAGTCCACAGACAGACACATCCATCCACAGACAGACACATATGCACACATTTACACAGAAACAACAAACTTATAACTCGCCTCTTTTTCCGTCGGAGTTAATTAGTTTATTAATCTTAAATTACCATATATATAATATATGGTGTAGTAAATTATACACAATCTCAAACCCATTACAGAAAAAACGGGTCTTATAAGTTGCCGTATTTATGTGTTTGTGTGTATGATAGGACTGACTATAATGCGGTTTTTTTATCACTTTTTTAGTTATAATGTTACGAACAGGGTTTATTAAGGGGTTTTGAACATTTTCAATATAACACAAAAGTGGCCTCGCTAGACTATCCTGTCAGCTTTTAACAAACAGAATATCGTATGATTGAAGGTAATGTACTACAATTATGTTCAGCAAATGGCCGTCTGGCTCTCACTTTCATATGTAACGACTTTGTTGATTTTTTTATGTTCGTTAACTGCGTAAATTTGTTCCACAAATGATGACCATAAAAAATGTAATTGTTCACCATCAAGGTGCGTATTTCGAATCATTTTTAGTTGTTTTATGTAATAAGTGCAAAGCACTATATCTTGATGGTAAGAGATTACCGTGACTTATAGACATCATAGATTGTAAAAGTGTGTAGCTCTTTTGTTTCTTAGCGGTTAGGTCTATCGTGTAAATCTGCCGGCTACTTTACCCTCTGGAACGAAACATAACATGCTCATTATGGCTGCTGCAATCTCTACTTAAATGTTAAATTAATACGAATGTAAGTTGAATTTGAATTATTTGATAACAAAATTAACAATAATTAAAAAAGTGTGAATGTAAGTTTGTTTGTTACACTTTAAGGCGAAAATAACTTAACCATTATCATGAGTCATGAAACTTTGTACGCATATACTTGGAGGTATTGAAAGTACTTCAGGATACTTTTTGACTGACTAAGGTAAATGTCGGCGATGCCGCAGGTAAAAGGTAGTAGCTACTAATACCACAGATCGTTTTATATTAGCTTTGACAAGACGAAAAGTTAGATTAGGTGTTTAGAGTATTTCCTTGGTGCAGTCATTCAGTCATAACTCCTGTACCGATACAACAAACTTACTTGTTGCTATGGCCAGATCGTTAGTGCTTGCTATTGTCGTGTTGTTCTGAAGAGAAGGATAGCTGGGAAACTTGCACACGAAAAACATTTGCTTTTAGTAAAATATCTACCATCGTCAAGTATAATCAAGTCAATATAAAGCCAATGTCCAGTAGGGGACATTAAAAATGATTAAAGTGATTACGAAATCTCAAAATTTGAGAGTAGTTGACTATAATATTGTAATTTGATAACAGTTTTGAAATTTTTTTGTTTTTGAAGTCAGTTTCGAAGTCTTTTTGTTTGAAGAAGTTTTTTTGTTTTTGAAGTCAGTCAGTTTTGAAGTTTTGTAATCTTTTGTGTAAAACTTTATTGTGTAATAGTCAGTAAAATGCACATCTCTCGCCGCTTGTGTCGAGATATCATTACAAATTGCCTATCTTAAGTGGCCATCGAGAACATGAAGACAAAGCTGGATACCGCCTTCTTAAGATATTAAATGTTAGATATCAAATTACCGAACACAAACAGTGTTGGAATTCTTTGAGTAACATTTGAATAATTGCAAACACAATAATTTATGCGCAATAAAACTGCAAAAAAACAACATCTATTTCAATAATTACGATGACTAAATACACAATATTGAATATTTTTGTTGATATTCTTGGGGTTCCATCATCAGATTCTGATTTGGCATCGTGGGACCTTTTCCGAAGTACGCTATTAAATATAAAAATATTTGTTAAAATCCGTGTGACGTAACGGAGAAATTGATAAACTGACTTAAAAAGTATGGAAGCTGAACTTATGATTTACACTTTTTTTCGAAGTTACAAAAATCTAAAACTCTGTAAGAATGTCAAAAAATAATATATTTTAAGCACAGGTAAAATGCAAAAACTGTAAACGAAACAATAAAAACCGCAAAACCAGATTTACTATTATGTCATTCAAATACAGAAAAAATGTTGTTTTCCTCGTTTCCCTGGGATATCAGCATCAGATCTAGGTTTGGTGGCAATGGTTTCCATATGGAAATTTGCTCTATCTAAAACACAAATAACGAAGAAGTCGATAAACACACATAAATACGAGTCGAATATATAATCCCCTGCTTCAAAAAAATCCTTTTTAAACCGATTCAAAGCGTAGGAATGTGATAATCTAGTTATTTTATTTTCTGGATCATTAAACCAGTGCATTTAGTAAAACCTAAATATCACCGCCTTACCTATACCTGTCATAATACCATAAATCCTCGCCACTGTTGTGACCTGATTTGCAGAGTAGAAAATCCTGTAAACTTACCTTTAGATGAGGTTTAAGATCACAAAATTAAGTCACATATTACTATTTTGGGTTTTTACAGACCACTTACAATAAGCTATATGTTTACCCCCAATTTTGTCGTCAGCGTAAAGTTGTTGTTTAGGACAGCAGCTTTGGTTTACTTAAACAAGAATTTCAAACCCCCCCTTTGCTAGTATATTAAAAAAATAACCTTCATTTTAACTATGGTCTTTAACTATATGCGTACATACTCAAAACCGTTGCAATATATTATTACTAGCTATTGCCTGCGTGGTCCCACAGGAACAATGTTTCGACATAAAAACTATCCTATGTGTTAATCCAAGTTACACTCTATGTGTGTACTAAATTTCATGAAAATCGGTTTATCAGTTTAAACGTGAAGGAGTAACAAACAAACAAACGGACAAAATTTCGCATTGATAATATTAGAAGGATAATAGGATTATGGACTTAACAATGAAAGAATGGACAGAGTTTCACCAAAAGCCGACGTTAAACTACAGTCACTTAGAAAGCGTTTACGATGTAACAAAATACTTATCAAATTGTGAAATTTTTGAAAATACAATCACACATCATGCAACATTTATAAGTACCCTATCAATACTTGTTAAACTAAGTGCTCGTCATTTTTTATAACGATTATCCAATCACGATTACCAACTTTATCACATGGTAATAAAAGCGATAAGTTCTGTAATGATATGCAGGTAATAATATCATTGTTCTCCTGTCCTATCGATCATTTTTATTGACTCTAAAAGAGGCTCTAAAGAATCTATTTTTATTTCTTAACTAGCTGGTGGATTTCGTATTAACAGTTTTTATTAAAAAAATTAAGTACATATTGTTTTCCTATTTTCACTGCAATCTATTTAATATAATATATACTATTATATCTTATTTATAAATATAAAAATCAATGCCACTTTTCGTTGTAATTTTATAACTCAAGAACGGGCTCACCTATCCAAACCAAATGTTTAGGCTTTGTTCGGACTATTTAGTAGATGGTTTATGTGAAGTTTGCATAAAATCGGTCAGGTGGTTCTTCATCTATCACATTTTTTGTAAGAAATAAATTCAATAAATGGCGGAACATTTTGTTAATGGGTACTTTTCAGTCAAGTCGAAACTTTTTTCAGATGGGAATTGTGCTGTCATATTGAAACTTTTATCAGTTCTTATTTTTTATTTTACAGTATGTCATAATTTTGATGTTCCAATATATATATTTATATTTCAGTTTATACTAGAGTACTGTAGTCTTTGGTTTATAGGTAGCGAAGCACGTACCTGGCAGCTACTTACAAATAAAAACAAAGAACCTTCTGACAATAACTAGCACCTATATAATATGAAGTACATATCACGCTAGTTACCCTATTTATAACTCAAAAACGACTGAACCGATTTTGATGAAAATTGCCGGGGAGGTAACTTCGAACCAGGAGGACATTTTAATTTTTCCCATACAAACTGAACGGGCGGAACGACATTCGCTGGAACAACTAGTTTTAAATAAATGTCCTTTGGAAAAACTTGGAAAGTCCTTAAAACTAAAAACAGTGCTATGATAATATGATATTGTCAGAGTAGAACAGTTCCGATTTTCATAAAAACTTTCATCGCCTGTTACAGTATTTTTGGGGTTGGGTTTTGAAAAAAAAAAACCGGTTTGTATACTATCCAGGAGACGGATATAGGATACATTTTATTCCGTTCGACTGCGAGAAAGCTAAGCAAAACAACATTTTAATTTTTAAACGGAAGATGCTGGAATAAGTGGCTATCTTAGTCGTTAGCTCCTCGATAATCGGGGGCATGCCTCTATGTGTGGTAAGGTAATGGTTTATACCGACCGATTAATGGCCCACTTTTAAGCTTGGCCACTGATTGGACTCACGAGTTTGCCATTTAAATGTCCCCAGATATTATGCCAACGCACTCTTTTTGCCTTTCCAAAATTAGTATTATTAATTATTTATATCCTTGTCATTGAGGTTAAGATATGGTATATGTTTAAGGTCTGACTAAAATTACTCTAGCATGTGTGGTCTAGCGGTCTAAGTATTAGACTTGACTTCATGAGGTCCCGGGTTCGATCCCTGGGTCAGGCAACAAAATGAAAATGTAATTTTTTTTCAGTTTTATTTGGGAAAAATAACGTTGCTCGGGATGGGATATGTGCCAGGTTGGCGATAGGCTTGTCACCTATCGCATTGTGGGACTTAGTGTCTTTGGCTAGTCGTAGGTTCCCTGGTTGTGCATTTTCTATCTCTTTTAGGAATATTGGCTTAAAGATACTTTATACCATGATTATAGTAACTTTGCAGTTAGGTTAGGTTTTTAAGAAAAAAATATTTGAACTCGAATCTTTAACTACAAGCATATCAAATTTTATCAAAATCGTTACAGCGGCTGAACTGTGAAATGGCAACAGACAGACAGACTTTCGTATTTGTAATATTAGTATAGATATCCTATTATTTCACTTGCATTACAATATCCCTCACTGACCTCAATTTGACCTCATAGACATTTAAATGCATATTTTTGACAGCTACTGCGATGTTCGTGAGTTATGTTTAGATCAGATAAAACGCTTGTATGTAAAAAACACTAAATGATACTGTAATAAAAAAGTATCTTCACGCCCGTATTTCCGAAGAATTAGGCGGAGTTACCAATGACAAACCTATAGAAAATTAAAAACGATTTTTTTTATGTTAGAGGTAAGCAAATATACACACGGATCATTGACCTGATAAAGGCAACCCCAGCATCATACCTCTAATCCACAGAAGCGATTCTTCAATTGTTCTTTAGCAATCGCATAATAAACATACCTACAAAAAATCATGCAGACGAATGATAATCTCCTCCTTTTCAAGTCAGCTACGTATACAAACATAAAATACGTATAGAAACGTAAAAACAAAACTTAGAAAATTTGGAATCCTTTTTTATTTTTAACAATGATTCGCTTTTGCAAAGGCATTATTTTTTAGCAATCGCGCAATAAACATACAAAAAAATCATGCAGACGAACGATAATCTCCTTTTTTAAGTCAGTTAAATATAGAGACATTAAATAAACTATTAAGTAAAAACGAAACCTAAAAAACTCAGAATCTCTTTTTTATTCTTAACTAGCTGTTCAGTTTGTATGGGAAAAATTAAAATGTTGTTTTTCCCAGTTTCCTCACAATTGAACAGAATAAAAAGTATCCTATGTCCTTCTCCCGGTTTTAAGCTACCTCCCCACCAATTTGCAGCCTAATCGGTTCAGCCGTTCTTGAGTTATAAATAGTGTAACTAACACCACTTTCTTTTATATATATATAGATTGGTACGATTGCAAAAGCGTATTCGACTTCTTGAGACCATAATTTTCCAATCACAACTATCCCATGATGGTACTGCGAAGTATATTTCCAACCCAATCCTTAATATAATAGACAGTAAACAAGCAAGTGCAACGTAATAGGTAGTTGTGAAATCGTGTTCCGTCTGTATTAGCTGTGGTATTAGCGCATGTTATAGCGGATATTCTCTCTGGCCTATCCTGCAATAAATCAGTAATTACAATTATGTAATTCTGATGGCTGATATTATAAGCTTATTACTGGCTATCCATATATTATGATGCTATATTCCCAGTGTGTAAAAGGCCTTGCATGTGCAGGTCTGCCGGCTGTCCTAGCCTCCGGTCCGGAACATACGTAACTTCTATTTGTAATGTCATTTATTACTATTTTATTTAAGACTAGCTGTTCCGGCGAACTTCGTTCCACCCGTTCAGTTTGTATGGGGAAAAATAAAGTATTGTTTTTTTTTCCAATTTTTATGCAATTTTGCCGGTTCTTCTGACAGTAACTAACACAACAACCCATGTGCCTAACCAAAAACTCAATATTT
Source organism: Calephelis nemesis (assembly GCA_002245505.1). NCBI lineage: Eukaryota > Metazoa > Arthropoda > Insecta > Lepidoptera > Riodinidae > Calephelis > Calephelis nemesis. The sequence continues at coordinate 305,423 of NJDD01001075.1, read as the reverse complement.
GCAAAACTAATATATATTGCATGTCCATTCGTATATACGACCAGATTCCTGATAATCTTATATCATTGCCATTAAAAAGATTTCAAAAGAAGTTATTTGACTTGTTGTTAGATAAGACATATTATAGTGTTAAAGATTTTCTTGCAGACAAGCTTAAATAATATAAATTTTGTAATAATAATAATAATAATTTCAGAAAACCGGACTATGTTTGGAAACGATGGTACTACAAGGACAATAGATTATACTACTGGCTGCCGGGGAGTTTGTTTCGCCGTTTCTTCTCCCGACTGGCTAGGTTTGGAAACGGTGG
>NJDD01001075.1:252499-286351 GCA_002245505.1 Calephelis nemesis | reverse complement strand
CAACACGGGGAAGAAGCCCGGACCAACACGGGGAAAAAGGAGCCCGGACCAACACGGGGAAGGAGCCCGGACCAACACGGGGAAAAAGGAGCCCGGACCAACACGGGAAAGGAGCCCGGACCAANNGAAAAAGGTTTTGTTTGCAATAAAATAAATAAATAAGATTTCTGGTGGTAGAGATTACTCTACCATTAGTGAAGACGTTGTGTAAGGAAATATGAAAGCCAATAAGCTCACTTTCTCACTCTGGAAGATGCTCAAGTCTTGATAAAGTGAAGGAGGATAAGAATGGCGGGTCATGGCCTTCGCCGGGATGAAAAATGAGGATTTTGACCGTACAAATAAATGAACACATACCGATCATGAGGCGGACTTTAAACATTTTATGAAGTATTATTCTAACGCCTACTTTAAATGGATAACATTGCTTCACGTCCCACGCGGTTTGAAACAAGTAGTAATGTCTCAATTGGTAGTAGGTACTTACAAATAAATCTTACTAGCTCGTACAGTTCATGCCAAAACAACTTGTCTAAGAAGTAGATAAAATCTATAGAATAATACTAAAAGCATTTAACAAGGAATATTTTGTCAAATATTATATAAATTGAATACATGTGACAAACTTTTTTATATTCTTATAAAAAAAGACATTTATCGCAAAAATATATTTCCAGAACTATTTTTTTTATGATATTGGAAGGCAAACAAGCAGACCGATTTTCTGATGGTAAGAAATTCACGCCGCCTAGAGACACCAAAGATGGTAATGGTGCGTTGCCAACCTGAGACCGAAATGTTAGACGTCGAGCAAAAGTAAGTTTAAGGAATACCTTACCCTCCGAACCGGAACACATCAACGGTAAGCATTGACGTTATGGCGGCAGGAATAGGCAAGGCGGTGGTACCAATTCGGGCAAGTTGCTTCGAAACTCTACCACCTAGTAGGAAGTCACGGTATTAGAGGCAGGAAGGCAGATGGTCTATTCTGCAAAGGAGCCCGGAACAACACGTGGAAACTATTCAAGACATATTTAATAAGCCCAAAAAAAAAGGATCATGAGACCCGGATTTATGTTGCACTGCTTCGGAAATATAGAATTATTGTTGTTATAAAACGAATCGCCCCTGTAGTCTAGCGGTCCAGGTATTGGATTTGACTGCATGAAGTCCCGAGTTCAATTCCTGGGTCGGGCAACAAAAAGAAAATTTAGTTTTTTTAATAATTAAAAAAATATTGCTCGGGATTGCATACGTGCCCGATTGGCGATAGGATTGCCACGATAAGGCGATGGGACTTAGTGTCTTCGGCTAGTCGTGGGTGCCCTGATTGTGCCTCTGCCTGCCTCTTCGGGGATATGAGTGTGAAGACAAAACGAATGATAATTTCTAAATGCAACCTCCAAAAAATATCAATGAAAATCTAGTCCTATTCTTTAATCATTTAAATGATATGTTTATACAACATCATATCTATGGTTAAAATGTCAAATAAGCACATTTCATATTATCTTAAATTAATAAAATATGTGATGTGATAAATAGCTTAAACTCAATTCATTTGCATTTCATTTTAGATTACAATTTTAAACACAAACTAATTAGAAGGCTTATTTATCGCTGTCTAACATAATTTGATAGAATAATGTTTAAATGGCAAATGATTCACTGATATAAAAATTTGCATTTGGTATATTTCAGCATCTCTATTAGTAAGTAGCAGTAGCAGTATCTTCACGCCCATACCCTCGAAGATGTAGGCAGAGGCACAAGCAGGGTACCCACGACTAACCGAAGATACTAAGTCCTACAATGTGATAGGTGGCAAGCCTCTCGCCAACCGGGCACATATCCTATCCTGAGCAACATTTTTTATTAGAAAATAGGAAAAACCCAATCTTTTTTGTTGCTCGTCCCGGGATTCGAACCCAGGATCTCATGTAGTCAAGTCCAACAACTAAGCCGCTAGACCACAGAGGCGATAATTAGACGCCAAAACTCTCTGATGTTAGCAAATCATTTTAAAATGTTATTACAATAGCGATGTTACATCTTTTTATATCTGACTAGTGGTCGCTCGTTGATCGAAATTCGACCATAGTAAACTTTAATATCTTGTTGATAAGAACGCCATCTTCATTTCCCAAAACCAACTACTTTGTTTCCAAACTTTTAAGTGCGCCATCTGTGATCTTTTATCGTTATCATCAATATATTTGATTGTGTGTGTCAAATGCATGGTAGTGTGCGTAATGTTTTATTTATTGATTTAATGTACTTTATAAGCATTATTATTGAAAAATATTCGCGATCTGCACTTCTCCTACACATAAACTACAAGTGTGCCAAATTTTATGCTCCTGAGTCCGAGTAATTTTCGTAAAAAGGGGTCCAAAGTTTTGGCATCACGTATTAAAGTATAGATAGGACAACGAACGCATACAGACGGCTTTCTTGATGTTAAGATACTTTTGTGTAAATCTGTGTTCATTAAGATTAGGAACATGATACTGTAATATTAAAAACCTATAATCAAAATACGGTTACATTGCATAAAATTAATTTAAACGGTTGTACACAAAAATTAGGTTTTTCTTCTATTTTGTTAGTTTTGTGTTTCGATTTTATTATTGAAACACAAAAACAAAGGTTTGAAAGTAACATAAAATAACTAATAGCTTAACATATTTGATATTTTCCATCGTCGGCACTTGGTAAAACTTCCAAATATTCATATTTTTAACGAAAGAAACACATACTGTTTTACTTATTACTTATAATTTATTACTTTGTAATTAATAGCCTATCGGTTTCGCTTATACAGCATCATCAGGGCTAAAAAAAGGGATAAGTAAAACAGTACAAGTGTTTCTTTCTTTAAAAATATAATAGCTTAACTACTTACAGGATAATTTTTGTAACTTATGTGCTAAGGTACCCAAGGATAAGACGCAAAATACATAACTTAAACATCACTAGTAGCACGTGACACAAATTTAGTCGCTAAAATTGGAACGTGTCAAGTTTTAGAGGCACCAATTATCTTTGTCAATTCAGACATTAATGTTTAGTATCATAAATGCGAAAATAAAGACTTCCTAGACAGCTCTAAATACGCCTTACGGCAAAGGTAACCCTCGGGGGAAAATTTGGTTTCCATTTTCCGATTTTTATTAAATTTGTATTAAATCTCTTCTCTCCTATGTGGTTGCCTTTATGGTCCAGCGGTGCCGCGTTGCACTTGACTTCTTGAGGTCCCGGTTTCGATTCCTGATCGTCCAACAAAAAAAAATGTTTAATAATGTTGCCCGGGATTTGTAATGTTATGTTTGGTTGGCGATAGACTTGCCACCTATCACATTGTGGGACTTATCGTCTTCAGATAGACGTGGGTACCTTGGCTGTGCCTCTGCCTAAATCTTCGGGGATATGGGGGGAAGATACCTTAAATCTACGATCTTGACGAATGCAAACCAATATTCCCAACTGTCTAAAACCGCCATTACTCGCATAATTCAAAGGTCAGTGCTTCGTATCATATACAAAGTCATATTAAAGTGTTTTGACAATAAAATACACCCACTTAATTTAATCACTTAAAAGTATATTGTATACGACCTCTATACAATCTTGTAATGCTAAGATAAAATGGCTAACAGTATACATTTTTTCTCACATTATTAAGTAAATATTGTTACCTTAGTGAAGTGGCTTTTAAGGTCAATCTAAGTGTACAGTATCATTAAGCTAGTTTTAAATGAGAATTATTTAGAAATATATAAGGAAGTGTTAATTGCCTTGTTGGCCGAGAGCAAACGCCTAATGCTGCCGAACGTCAACGAGGCTCGGGTTGGATTTCCGACTTGGGCATTAGTATTATTAACATCGACATATGTATTTCTAGGATTATGTATTTATAACGACTGTTCCGGTATTATGTAACATCGATATACGTATTTCTGAGACTATGTATTTATAACGACTGTTCCGGTATTATTAAATTCGAATGTCTATAAACTATCAGTTGTATAAAATTTATATTTTCATATTTTTTTTAATTCACTAATGTTATTATGTAATTTACATACGTTGGTGTCAAATTATTTCATGCAATTTATCCAGACATATTCGTTTATTTAGTGTCTAGCTAACAAAAACATTAAAATGCTATAGTGGATATTTTAGTTACAAAGTAGCTATTCCGGTGAACATCGTTCCGCTCATTCAGTATGTATGGGAAAATTCAAAAAGTACTGTAATGTCTCCTCCTTCTCTGTTCCTCGCAATCGAACGAACTAAAAAGTATCCTATGTCCGTCTTCTGGTTGTGGTTCTAATCTATCCATCAATTTTCAACCAAAATGATTCAACCATTCTTGAGTTATAAGTAGTGTAGTGTGTGTATTTGGTAATAACCAAACCAGGTTATTTGTCTGTTTTTTTTTCTAACGGAAAAATATTGTCAAAACTGTTTTAAACCTATGAACTGTTAAGAGGAGTCTGCCATACATAACATACATTTTTTAATACGGGAAATAAATAAAATTTATTTCCTTCAAAGTGTATTTAATCCAGACTAATAACATAAGTGCGAATGTTTCTTTGTTACACTTTTACACCAAAAACTACACAACCGTCATGAAACTTTGTACCCACGCATATTTTAGTAAAAGTAACATAGGACACTGTCTTAATGACTTAAACGCCAGCGCAGCCGAAGGTAAAAGCTAGTAATATATATTTGACAGTTAGCAGCGCCTTAAATGTTTGTTATTATTATATGGAAATAAATTTCTATGAACCTCATTTTTTTTCTCAAATCAATTTCCTGTCTTTCCTGACTTTTCTTTCGCCAAGATTGCTTTGAACAATAAGAGCGCTTTTATAAGTTTTTCTTTTTATAAATAAATAAGTAAGCTAAGTTAGAGGTATAAATTTATAAACCGATTGATATTTAAAATTTAATCACTACATAGTATAAAACAAAGTCGCTTTCGTTTACGTATACCTACTTAGATATTTATGACTACGAACAGGACTTTGATACCTTTTTTTAATATATAGAGTGATTTAAGAAGAAGGTTTGTACGTACAATACAATAAAAATTTGTCCACCCATGCGAAGCTGGCACGAGCTGCTAGTACTCCTATGTAATAAAAACCTTAAAAGTTGTGCACTTAGCTTCATAAATGCAGCAGAGTGACCTGACAATTGCATAACCTATTGTCCATCATTTCCGTACATTTTTATAACAATTAACTAATTATGCCTCTTCATATCAAAGTACAAGATATACTTACAAGTAGGACACTCACCACTTATGAAACCGGATAATTATTGTTAAATGACTACCTCGAAAACATATTTTATATGGTCATTACGCTAGTTATACTGACCTGTTGGTCATGCTGTCACGTTTCGCAATCTAACAAATGCATTATTAAAAAGAACAGACTGCGCTTAAAAATATATAAAAGTAAACGTATGATTACATATCTCCCAATCTGTCATCCAATCTCATATCCCTCAATAAATAGGTAGGAAAAGGAACAACCAGGGTACCCACGACTAGCAGAAGACACAAACTCCCACAATGTAATAGGTAGCAAGCCTATCGCCAACTGGGCACATGTCCAATCCCGGCGACGGAACTTTTACTAGAAATTGGAAATACAAATTTCTTTTGCTTGACCTGGGGATAGACCAAAAGACTACAGAGGCGATAAAATAACTATAAGATGAAAATAATAAAAATCAAGCATTTTTAAAACTTTTAAAAGGGTTAAATAGTTTGACAAAAATATTGTTGTATCACTTCAAACCCAATTTACACAATCGGGCTAAAATATTCAAAATTAGTCCCTAGTTCTCAAAGAAAGGATCAGTGTCTTGAATAAAGCGGTGGCCTCCTTACTCAAGCTCATTTAGTAAGATTTGCCAGAAAGGAGAAATATACGATATACTAATTTCTTCATAATTTTTTTTTTATGATAATGGAAGAGCAAACAAACAGTGGGATTTCTTGATGATAAGAAATTCAAGCCGCCTAGAGACACCAAATATGGTAATGGTGCGTTGCCAACCTGAGGCTGGGATGTTAGGCCTCGAGCAAAAGTAAGTTTACCGGCTACCTTACCCTCCAAACCGGAACACGTCAAAGGCAAGGATTGGACGTTATGGCGGCAGGAATAGGTAAGGCGGTGGTACCAAACCGGGCGAGTCGCTGGGAAACTCTACCACGTTTCATTGGTGCACTTTTAAAAGAAAATTTCACAAAATGAAACCAAAATTGACTGAATTCACTTAATGTACGCTCAAATTCAACAATTTAAAAAACTGCGACCCCCTTTTCTCTGGATTTCGCCAAAACTCAAAATCTAATCTGCATTTATAGGAAAAAATTCACAAGAAAGTCATTAAGTCAATGTACGAACTGACATAATGACTTCCTTGTGACATTTATACTCACATCTATAAAAAATCCATTTTAAAAATCGTTAAAAATATATCTTCACCCACGGACTTCCGCAACACCAGGAGTATCACAGATGCGTTGCCAACCTTTAAGGAATGAGTACGCTCTTTTCTTGAAGGTTCTTGAAGGTTCTTGAAGGTCATTATGCTTTGTATGCTTAAATCATTTAAACTACGCAACGGATTTTGATGCGGTTTGTTTTAAAAGATAAAGTGATTGAAGATTAAGGTTTATATGTATACTTCATAACCGTGCGAAGCCGGGGCGAGCGGCTAATTAGGCATAAACTTTCTATAATTTATAAACAATTGAGCACGGAAATGTGTTGCGGACGCATTGCGTTCGTCCGTGCGTTTGTTTTACGCGTTTCCGTGTTCCTTATATAGAATGCATTGTTGTCATTCTTTACGTAACTGGGCAAAACTGTATTTCAATGTATTAGAATCGCCTGTGTGGTCTAGCGGTTCAGGTGTTGGACTTGACAGCATGAGGTCCCGGGTTAGATTCCCAGGTCGGGAAACATAAAGAAAATTGGATTTTTTCAATTTTTTTTAACCAATAAACGTTGCTCGGGATTATTTAAATGTGCCCGGTTGGCGATAGGCTTGCCACCTTTCACATTATGGGACTAAGTGTCTTCGGCTAGTCGTGGGTGCCCTGATTGTACCTTTACCTACCTTTTTGGGGATGTGGGTGTGAAGATAATTTTTTTTAGAAATAGCCAAATATGCATGAACAGAAACATTATTGTCGTATTATAAAACCAGAATGTTTCTTGATGCGTACTTCCAACACAGGTAGGTATAATTCTGAGTTTGGATTGTTGTGGCTAGTCACCAACTTATCTATCATCATCAGCCGGAGGACGTCCAATGCTGGACATAGGCCTACCCAAAGAGCGCCACAAGTCACGGTCACCAGCCGCTTGTATCCAGAGACTCCTGGCGACTTTGACCAGAACATCAGTCCACCGGAAGGGACGTCGTCCAACACTACGTCCTTCGGTGCGGGGCCGCCACTCGAGAACCTTTCTTCCCCAACGGTTATCGGTTCTGCGAGCAATGTGGCCACTTCAGCTTGCTGACTAGTTTTATTGGCATCACGCTTGAACGGATGGATCAATTGTGCTAACTCTTTCCTGGTTTTGATTGGTTATTGTCAGGAAAAATCATATGAAAAGAAAAACCAGGATAATAGCAGGAAAACTAGAAAAATAACACTGGTTTTTCCTATGCATACCGTTGGTAGCTATCAATGTCAAGCGGTACAAAGTCCGCCGGATCGACTAGCATTATACAAAAATGAGGATGTTTTACGTAGCCATCGAATCACGCCTGAACTAATTTCGTTAATTATTTTCTTAGGGCCAATATTAACAATCAATCCTAATCCAAAACTTGCTGTCCAAGATTGATATTTTGATTTTTATGATATCGCTTGCCAATAACATATCTGTGGACAGGATGAATATGGCAATTAGGTATAGGATAGGCCGGCGGATAAGCATCTATCTAGATTGCTTGAAATTCATCTTTAGAGAAATATTATTAACATTGGCCGTTAGTGTATTAGTTAGTATCAGAAGAAAGTTATTAGATATGTAAAGGAAAACCGAGAAAATTGCAGGGAAAATAAAAATGCTTTAATTCATACAAACTGTTAGTAGCTGCTAATATTATCAAGAGATACGAAGTTTGCCGGGTTTGCAAGTGGCTTTTATTAATAAACTAGATCCAGCCATTGAAATAATTGTACGGGTCTCGACCTTAAAGAACGTTGCAAGTAAGGCAAGTCCTAAAATATATTTTTTATTAGTTTATTGTTTTAGAACTAACTGTCCCGATGACATTTGACCACGTACCCGCACCTATAGTGCTGTACCTTAATTAAATGATACAAGAGCAAAAACAAAAATTGATACGCAGTATTTTAAAGGATATCCTCTAAAACAAAAACAAAAAGGGTTGCCAATTTGGGCGATTAAAATCCCCTACAATTTCAAAATAAGTCCTGACCAAGCTACGTGGCGAGGTGAATATTAAATTTAAATTCAATAAAAAATATTTAGACGTCTATTGCCAACTACAAAAGGCTGAAATAACCAGTTATCGCTTCAAATTACGTAATCCATATATTTTCTTCATGATTCTAAAATAACCCTCGCTTATCTACAATTTTATTACACCTTTCTTGTAATATAACCGCGAAGAATCACGAACGCATAGAGGCTGACTCACGCAACTGATACGGTTAAAAAAACACCGGCCAAGGCCAAAGTCCATAATATACCTATCAAATATCTATAGTTTAATTAAACACTAATGAGTTCCGTATAAGATCGTGCATCTTTATGATAATGGTTATAACTTATAACCTGGTGTAACTGAGCCTTGATTATGCTCACCTAAATAAAGTTTAATCTTACAGACATACACAGTAATTAGAATTCATTTGTTTCTTAATATTTTTCTTCTTATTGCCTCGGTGGTCTAGCGATCCGGCGTCGGACTTGACTTCTTGTGGTCCCGGGTTCGATCCCGGGTCTGGCAACAAAAAAATTTAAAAATGTATATTTTCAATTTTCTTGTAAAATAACGTTGCCCGGGATTAGATATGTACCCGGTTAGCGATAGGCTTGCCACCTATAACATTGTGAGACTTATTGTCTTCGGCTAGTCGTGGGTGCCCTGGTTGTGCCTCTGCCTAAGCCTTCGGAAATATGGGCGTGAAGATACTTTTTTTAATTATAAGTGAAATCATAATCATCAGAAAGGTGATTGTGACAGAAGATGACAAGAAAAAAACATCATTTTTTTATACACATAAATAAATACACATTCGCAGATAAATAAATTTCATTTATTTTTTGGCTGAGTATTCGCGTAACACACATACTACAAAACCTACGCATGTTGAATTAAAAATCTCCCGTTTTTAAAACGTTTTTAACTTAATTGTACCACCCAAATTATTCAAACATACGAATACATAAACATATAAACGAATACCAATTCGCTGGCAAATCGAGTATATAATAAGTTACATATCGATTGTTAGAAAACTGTTTCAGGAAGTACCCAACTCTGGTAGTTTTCAATTAACCTGAATAAATAGCAAATGGACTGGTTTCAATTCAACGAGAGAAAATCATCCGATATTGAACAAATATAACCGTATTAGCCAACGACGCAACGGATGTTTAAAAAGCTGTGACTAAACGAACAAAGAGATCGTACGGCCGTGCGGAACCGACATTACGACATTATGTTTCCGTCCACAATCTACTGACGATTGTCAATCTTTTACAAGTCGTATTACCTAAAACAGAAATACATATGCAGAGACCTATTAATTATCCATAAGGCAAGTAAGCACGTGCCTAGCATTACAAAGAGGCAAGAGGCAGAGGCAGAGGTAGTGTTTTATATTTGCTAACTCCAATGACAAACAGAAATACAATAGAGATAGCAAACACAAATGACGTCATTTGATGTATAGTCAGCCCCCTGGTCTACCTAGTTATCTCTAATAGAGGGGTGCTAAAGAGGTGTGCCTGGGTGCTTTTTACATTTGATCCCCCTCTGTACTTAAGCAATATATGAACTTGCAAGAAACTAAGTACCTTCTCTCTACAAAGAGTTAGGCTGAGGCTGAGCCTCCCAGGGTTAGCGAAAGGTACTTTCGTGACCTTCAGTGGCCTACAGGCGCCATATTTTTTTTTCTTTTATTTTTCTTTGGTCAAATTATATGCACTACCCTAAGTGTTTAATAGGTAAAAAATTCACACCGCCTAAAGACACCAAAGGTGGTAATAATTCGTAGCCAAACTGAGGCCGGGAAGTTAGGCCTCGAGCTAAGTAAGTTTACCGGCTACCTTATCTTCCGAACGTGAACGTTATGGCAACAAGAATAGGTAAGGTGGCTGTACCAATCCGGGCGAGTCGCTGCAAAACTTTACCACCTAGTCAGATGACACGGTGTTAATAACGGTAAGTCTATGCTATCTTGCGAGCTGCCTGGCAAAAAGGCAAATAGTTTATTCTGCAAAGGAGTCCAGATCAACACTTGGAAAATATGTAACTAAATGTTAATAATCTGTTATTACTTACTTTGTTAAAAGCATAACACTAACTACCCTACCACTTACCACTTAAAATGACATACGATTTCAATTTCCAACTCAAATGATATCGAGATTCAAGAGTAACCGCTGTTTTATTTCTGATTTCTTTAAAAAAATATATGTAAAATAAGCCTTTATTTTGCTAATTCCGCGTAAGCAATGTAACTGTTGTGGCTAATAATCCTCCAAACGACTCAGAATGTGACAAGCCTAACTCTGTGTCGTTTGGAGGATTATTTGGAGTTAGGCTTGTCACATTCTGTGTCGTTTGGAGGATTATTTGGAGTTAGGCTTGTCACATTCTGTGTCGTTTGGAGGATTATTTGGAGTTAGGCTTGTCACATTCTGTATCGTTTGGAGGATTATTTGCCACAACAGTTACTCTGCTTACGCGGAATTAGCAAAGTAAAAGCTTATTTTACATCTATTACAATGGATTTTCGCAAAGTAACTGATTCAATAAAATATCTTAAAAAAATATGTAAATTACGAAAAAAATAATTAAACTATGACACGGAAACACATTGCGAAATTTAAAAGCGTATCACTAAATCTCATTAGCGATGGATTATAGGCAATACGGTTTACTGTTAAGTAATTTTAGCCATCGATGGCTGAGATAAAAAATAAAATCATGCAATAACTATCGAAATTTCTGATGCTGGTTTCAAATTGTTTTTGTTGTAACGTTGATTACTTTTGAAATTATCTTGAACTCGTCTTAAGTTGTTTTCAATAGAAATAATTGGAACTTCGATTGGTTTCATCTTAGTCTTTTAACTTGGTAATTTTAAATATATTTATATTTTTTATATTTTTCCCCGTGTTGGTCCAGGCTCCTTTGTAGAATAGACCAGATGGTATTCCTGTGCCAGGCAGCTCGTAAAAGGCGAGCATAGGCTTACCATCACTAACACCGTGACATCTGACTAGGTGGTAGAGTTTGGCAGCGACTCGCCCGGATTGGTACCACCGCCTTACCTATTCCTGCCGCAATAACGACATAACGTGTTCCGGTTCGGAGGGTAAGGTAGCCGGTAAATTTACTTTTGCTCGAGGCCTAACATCCCGGCCTCTGGTGGGCAACGCACCATTACCACCTTTGGTGTCTCTAGGCGGCGAGAATTTCTTACCATCAGGAAATCCGTCTGCTTGTTTGCCTTCCCATGTCATAAAAAAAAATATTATTATAATAATATATTAGTAGGACTATAAATTTAATTTTAATATTGATTTCAATCAACTGTACTTGAGCCGAGTAATCACTAATCATTTATTAAAATTACAAAAAAAAATACGGTCGAATTTTAAACCTCCTCCTTTTTGGACTCGGTTTAAAAGAGGTCATCAGTGCGACTCTTTTTTTTATATGAAAGGTCAGCGAACAAGCACACGGATTGCCATCGTAAGAGACATATATACACCATAGATGTAATAGGTGCGACACTGTCCTATGTCCAGGATGTCAGGCCTAGTGTCCAAGTACCGTCTACCCTACCCTCAAAACTGGAATATGACATTCATTATGTCGACAGGAATAAAACATTAAGCTAATATTAACCATATAATGTTAAAAACTTATTAGGATATTTATTGTTTAAAGTATACTTGTTTTTACATATCATCCCATTTATGCAAATCACTAAGACATCTTCTACATAGGTAGACTGTGAACTGAAAAGGACAGAGACTATATTATCCTAGTCTCCAAAGAATCCCAGCGTTAGAAACTGTAAAGGACAGTCCATCAAGAGAACTAAAAACCTATATTCAGCAGGTAAGGCCGTGGGCAAGAGCTAGTTATGTAAATACAACACGTCAGCTAAATGCCATGCAACTCAGATTGATTCATCCATTGTAGCCATCATACAAGCTTGATAGTCTATAACAGGGGTGGGCAAATTCTTTTGACCGCGGGCCGGTAAATTAAAAAATCTAGTGGCGGGCCAGTAAATTATAATTAATCTTGAGGCGGGCCGGTTTAATGAGACACCTAAAAATAGCAGTAAAAATTTCACGATTATAAAACGTTATATATAGATAACATAAAGCATTTTTTATTATTTTACAATCCTTTATTAAAATAAAATCTATTTATGAAGTCTTAACACATGAAATACGCAATATATATGTTTGAAGTATCGATTCAGTATCTTAATTGTTCAAATTTTAATAGTCTTTTAACATTTTGACCATTATTTTTTAAGGAGTTTCATATTTTTTCTAAAAAAAACCCTCGGCGGGCCGGATTAAAACCTCTCAAGGGCCGGATGCGGCCCGCGGGCCGTAGTTTGCCCACCCCTGGTTTATAATGATTCACAATCCTGGTGGTATATTGTTTTCTGCCATTTAAAGGTCCAATTACATATTAGCTGAGATGCAAGCAAGGCTTATGTTTTAATCTACTTCAATAATAATAACACACTACATCAAACCTATCGCCAACCGCGCACATATCCAATCCCAGTCAACCTTATTTTACAAGAAAATTGAAAATATTAATTATCTATTTTCTTTGTTGCGCGACCTAAGCATCGAACCCGAGACCTCAAGAAGTCAGATCCGCTAGACCTCATAAGCGATTAAAAAATAACATTAAACATATTTAGTATCTTTAGAAATTTTATCTGTGAGCTGGGAAGCTGCTAGTTTCTTAAGGGGCCATATACGCTAACATACGTCAGCAGTTTACTGTATTTTTTCATACAAAGCATTCATGGATCTTGCTAACAAAAACACACAAGATTAACCTGAATATGCTTTACTAGACTAGTGTTTCCAAAACACGATTCATTTCACTTTGCTTGATAGAAAAAAATTAAGAAGTTAACCCTTTTTATTAAACGCAAATGTCTTCTTCAAATATGAAAATATCGACACCGGATTTAACGTAAACATAGATAAGTACTATACCTAAAAGATAAGTGTTTCAGTTTTTATACATTTTTTCAAATTACTTTTATAGTGTCAAAAATAGTGATTTGTCGCTTAAGACGTCTACTTTAGAGCGCCATTGTTCATAGTAATCATGGAACGGGGGAGCGCGGTGATTGGCTGTTCTGGCTGACTAAGTATGGGGCCTTAACAATTTAAATATTGATAGTTCATCGCTCGACCGCCATAACCATAGATTTCAATGTAACTGACACTAAACCAATGAAGCGCATTATTAATTTTTAATGCTAGCAGCAAAGCCATTCCGAGTTTAAATACCTTGCGCAAGTAATGACTGGTTATTAAAATAACGACTTAGGTCTTGCGAGACTTCGCACGCAGTTTTTTGCATTAACTGATCAAAATATTTTGTACACTATTATTTGGCAAAATAATTGCAATTATGATAGATTTCTAACTTTAATAATCTATGTGTAATGAGATTTACCACCTACTACAATTACTGTGTACTTGAATAATATCGGCATAATGGTTGTAGATCTGACGATAAATGACTAGTCTTTAGCTTACAGTTTAGTATAAGCTAATAGTTTTTATTGAATTAGACTAAAGTGTATTCACTCCTTAGAAAAAATTAACATTTATATACATTTTCAAAGGATACCTCTCAGATCAAAAAAAAATGTTTCCATGGTATGAGGGACCTAGGTAAAACTATACGGTATAAATGACTAGTCTTTAGCTTACACTTTAGTATAAACTAATAGTTTTATTGAATTAGACTAAAGTGTATTCACTCCTTAAAGAAAATTAACATTTATATACATTTTCAAAGGATACCTCTCAGATCAAAAAAAATGTTTCCATGGTCTGAGGGATCTAGGTAACTATACGGTATAAATGACTAGTCTTTAGTCTACACTTTAGTATAAACGAATAGTTTTATTGAATTAGACTAAAGTGTATTCACTCCTTAAAGAAAATTAACATTTATATACATTTTCAAAGGATACCTCTCAGATCAAAAAAAAATGTTACCATGGTCTGAGGGACCTAGGTACACATGATTTTAATTTGTCACTATTTCTGTCCAGTTGGATAGAGCTATATAGGTGGTGACTGCAGCGCTTAAGTTTGAAATTATCAAATAAACTAAATCTTATACCTTTAACTGCCTAATTCATAAAAAATAGTTAAGTAACCTCCTAAGCATTGCTTAACTAATCATTTGATTAAGCCTTAAGCATTGCTTAAAAATTTGTTATTCATAAAGTTCATTTTGACATTGCTTAGTTAAATACTGCTTAACTTGGTAGGTTTTGGTAGAAATGTGGCTGTATGCGTATTTCTTTTGCTAAAAGTGGATTAAACAATTGTCATCCGTTATCAACATCGTTGTTTCTGAATACGTTGTCGGACATCTATAACCTCTTGCTAAAGAGTATTTATATTTCTACAATAAAATACTCGTACATATTGTACTACAATAAAATTAAATTTATTAGAGTAACTAAAGTTGATGCAACATAGACACAAAACGTTTAAACTGATACACTGCATTTCAAAAATAATGTTTTTAATGCATCTACATTATGTTACTAAGCTAAATATAAAAATTAAGTCATTTCTGTACTATTTTCCCCGTGTTGGCTCGAGTTCCTTTGTAGAAAGTAGAATAGACCATCTACCATCTAACAGGAGTTAAACAGCGCGTAAAAATCGAGCATAGGCTTACCGTCACTAGCACCGTGACAACTTACTAGGAAGTGAATTTCGCAGCGACTCACCGGGATCGGTACCACCGCCTTACATATTCCTGCCGTTCGTAGAGTAAAGTAGCCGGTAAACTTACTTTTGCCCGGGGCTTGACATCCCAGCCTCAGGTTGGAATCTCACCATTGACACCTTTGGTGTCTCTAGACGGCGTGAAATTCTCACAATCAGAAAATCTGTCTACTTTTATGCTTCCAATATCATAACAAAATGCTCTGAAAAACTATTCGTTTCTTCGTAGGAGTCATTGGCCATCTCCATAATAAAACATGTTATTACAGTCCTATATTGTTCCAAAATCCAACATATCCCATCCAATTTTGTCCACACTTCAACGAAATCAAAATATTTCAATGTGTGTATTATAAAAAAAATCATAAGAATACACAAATAAGCCATATTAAATGGCTAGTTGTTGCATTTTGTCAATGCACATAAAATCAGCTGTTTGAAATTTAGTCAGCCATTTTGTTGATTAAAATTTTAAACAAGGGTCCGAGGTTGCTTAAAGTGACAGCTATTTAAGAGTAGGTATATTTAAACAAAATATGATTAACTCTAAATAGCGTTTATGAATAAGATTTTTTTTAAACATTGCTTAAATTGGTGATTAAAAGTTAAGCAACGTTTATGAATAAGCCTGTTAATGAGCAATTCTTGTATATATATAATTGGAATCTCGGAATCGGCTCCAACTATTTTCACGAAATTTAGTATGTAGAGGGTTTTGGGGGCGATAAATCGATCTAGCTTTCGATCGATCTTTTTTTTACACAATGTGATAGGCGGCAAGCCTATTATCAACCGGGCACATATCCAGTCCCGAGCAACGTTTTTTATTAGAAATTTGGAGAAAACCTAATTTTCTTTTTGTTGGCCGACCCGGGATTCGAACCCGAGAACCTCATGCAGTCAAGTCCAACACTCGGACCGCTAGACCACAGAGGCGATATAAACCGTATATAAATAAATTCATTTTAGCAGTCATAAGTCATTTTAGGTCATAAATCGTAAGTCATGTCAGGGTCTTGAGTAAAGCGGTGGTTTCGTCACTCAAGCTCGTCTATGAGATTTGGAGGCAGCGAGGAAATTCACGATATACTAATTTCTTCATGATTATTTCATTTGTGCACTTTCACTGAAAAAAGTTAAACTAATTTCCACCTAAAGTAACTAATTTTACTCATAATTCACACTAAATTCAATAATTGTGAAAAAAAATACAACCATTTTCATTCATAATTGCGCCAAAACTCCTGGTCGTACTTAAAAAAAATGCCGGTCATCCAGATACTTCTAATCAAAGAAATGCTAACAACATTCCCTTTATCATATATAAATACGTTTCATAGTGGGTAGTGGGTAGGTGGTCAAAGTTTTTTGTATCTACCCACTATGAAATGAATTTATGTTTATAAATCAAAAATATTTTTTAGTTGTTTTAGTTCCAGCCCTGATGATGCTGTCATAAGCGAAACCGGTAGGCTATTTATAAAATAATAAATTATAAGTGATACGTAAATCAGTACAAGTGTTTCTTCATTTAAAAATACGAATATTTGGAAGTTTTGCCAAGCGCCGACGAGTGAAAATATCAAATATTTTTTTTACTGTATTAATTATTGTAAAGACCTTCTATTATAAGAAGAAAAAAAATAGCGAAAGTAGAAAAACTGATACCTTATTTTTTCCATAGAAAGTTTGGTAGCCAGTAATGACAAGCGATACGAAGTTCACCGGGTCGCCTAGTGTTATACATATAAATAAATGCCTATAACCTACCTTTCCATAAGAATAGCTGCGTTTTGTATTCGCATCATATTAAAAAATAGTTACTTTTTCCTTCAAATAAAAATTAATTTTATTTAAAATATGTAATCAGAATTCGAAATCAGAATGTCACATTAACGGTTTTCAAATCTTCTAATTCTGAGCGTGACATCTCTTGTCCTTTATCTTTTCGATGTCACCATCACCATGAAAATGATATCATCCTCCAGGTTTACTATTGCGTGACATCTAAGAATGTGATACTCGACATCGGATAACATCCGTATTCCAGCTGGAACAACCCGAGTGTGACATCCACGGTTTCCTAGTTCCGTGCTGCACCACTGACCGTGTCCGAACATCAACGGAATCACACACGATACGGATATTTCAGTGTCACAGAGTAGGATCCGCTTTCCGAATCATCTACATTACAAATGTCTTTGATCTATTGAACCAAGCAGATTGACATCACAATGTTAAGATTACGCCAACACTTGCAACTTTTCCGGCTCTTAAAATCCAAACATGGCAATGCCGATTTATGTCGACATTATTATGTAAGGCTGTAAAACAAACGGCAGCTCATCATGTTATCGAAGTTTTTTTTTATAATATTGGAAGGCAAACAAGCAAACGGATTTCCTGATGGTAAGAAATTCACGTCGCCTAGAGACACCAAAGGTGGTAATGGTGCGTTGCCAACCTGAAGCCGGGATGTAAGGCATCGAGCAAAAGTCAGTTTACCGGCTACCTTACCCTCCAACCGGAACACGTCAACAGCAGGCATTGACGTTATGGCGGCAGGAATAGGTAAGGCGGAGGTACCAATCCGGGCGAGTCGCTGCGAGACTCTACCACCGAGTAAGATGTCACGGTGTTAGTGACGGTAAGCCTATGCTCGCCTTTTACGAGCTGCCTGGCAGGAAGACAGATGGTCCATTTTACAAAGGAGCCCGGACCAACACGGGTCTGTCAAAATATCTTTATCTATAATGGAGTTTATAATTTTCTCGATAAATTGGTATATTCTGACAGAGAAGTACTCAACTTTGACCTGCCGTCTACTATACCAGTGCTATTTTAGTCTCAGAATGTTATAACTCTGTGATGTTTCGGTCAGGTAGTAGCTGAAATACTTACACAGTTGTTCTAGCGCAGGAAAGTGACACACCTATAATATCTGTGGTGTATACGCTACTTTTTTCTCTTACCATCAAAAGACCCGTGTGCTTATTCGCTAACCTCTGACAAAAACTTACAGCACTATTGGAATCTTTGTGATTTGCTAGTATCTAATCCATTTCAAGCATACCTTATCAAAAATATAGCGAGAAACTATAGTGGAAAAACATATTTCAAATTGGGTAATGAAAGCACGTGGGAGAAACTGCAACCAAAGTATCGCATTTGAGCAAAAACCCTGACTTCGATGGTGAAATCACGCAAACAGATAAAAAAACATAGGTATTGCAAAGCCCTATTTAAGGTGATGGTACACGATTGTTACACTTAAGTTAAAACCTTCAAGCGATTCGTGCAGGTTCAGGTGTGCAGTGCGCTTGTGACATCATACACAATCACGAATGCTGACGGAGATAACGACTCATTTACCTAGCTCGCGGCGACCTTACTATCGCGTGAACTATGCCCTATCGCTTCAAGTCACGAGAGACCAGCGATTGTGAAAAAACGATAATTTTTTAACGTTTTGTGATGGTTGGGGTAATCAACCACGAGTGCAGTTTCATATCGCGATAATTATGTCCTTTGTTTCAATTGATGGGTGTCAATGTAGATATCAAATAAAGGGTTAGATGAGACTTTTCAATGGTATCGCGTAATTTAAAAAAGAAAAAAATGGTTGCCTGTAAAGTCTGTTTTACGGGCGAAGATTTTACGTGACAACGTCTTTTTCTCGGTAGAATATTTATTGATATGAATATTATTAAGGAGTGGGAGAGAGACGCAAGGCATTTGCCGCTCCGGCGGGCCTCTCTCTCGTTCGGTGACTCATCGTAACGTTACCGGGCGTCACACTTTTTCATGAATGACTCCGAGCCGCAACCTACTTTAAGACGTTGTCACGTCAAAACGTAAACCAACATAAGGGAGAAATGAGGAAGGTTACGACTCATTTTCCTGGCTTAAATAAATTTACTGAAGTACACTTTACCTCGTGTTTGTTACACTTGCAACAATCAGATCCCTTTTTCAAAAAAGAATCTATGTTTTCATCGTCAACACTTGGTGGAATTCTATTATATACACACTGGTTTAAAATAAACTCTTGTAATTTTTATTTAACACTTTAGCCAACCGGTTTCAATTAACATAACATCACCATCATTTATGACTAAAAATAAATAAGTCTGTTTCATTTTAACGTTCAGTGTTTAGTTGGCAGTTACTGATAACATAAATAAAACAAGATATAACAAACTTATTTATATTAAGTTGTAAATCCCTGATGATGCCGTAAAAGTTAAACGAGTTGAGGGTTAAATAAAGTGATAAATAAAGTATTTTGTGGAAAAGTAAAAAAGTTTGCCTTTTTAGGTTGTTTTACATTACAGGAAGAAAAAAATACATTTGTACATTAGTGTTCATTTTAAATTTATTTGATAATCGCAAGAAACTCATGACTTGGTCCACTTACAACAAGATTTACAATGCACGTTTGCAAGATTCTTGAGGGTGATGAATAGTTAACATAATATAAATATATTTTAGCTCTATCATCAGCAAAATAAGGGATAATGTTCAATAATAAAATCGTTTAAGAAGGCCGCGTAGGCAGACTAGAAACAACTTTTGCAGTTTATGTTTTAATTTAATCACAAAATGTCTTACTAATACCGATTTCAAATTTCCTAGTGGTATGGATACTTGGATTTTATAAAAATATGTTATATAATGTAGAATATTCTTTTATGACGTCCTTTAAAAAAATCTTATACCTTTAAACGAGCGATTCTTGTATATATATAATTGGAATCTCGGAATCGGCTCCAACGATTTTCATGAAATTTAGTATATAGGGGGTTTCGGGGGCGATAAATCGATCTAGCTAGGAATCATTTTTAGAAATGTCATATTCGTGTTTTATCGACTTAAGTAACGAAGTCCGTTGTTAAGTAACGAAGTCAATGATTGTTTGCTTTGAGGTTAGACTAATTGTGTAATTCGTACTTAAATATAATTTCCAAAAAAACAGAATTTATAAAAAAAACAAAAAAAAAATACCGAGCAAAGCTCGGTCACCCAGGTACTAATTATTAAAAAGTCAAATAAATTTATCTTAACATCCGAACATTAACGCTGTTTTTGTTTTTTCTTCGTTCAGGTTTTCTTATAAACAAAGTTTTTTATATCGTATACACAGGGTTACTTTGAAAGGACCGGCCAAATTTTAATGTAAATAGGCAAAGTCTGAAATGGTAATGCATTTTAATTATTTATTGGCAAATTGTAATATTTACTTTTAAAAATATTCATTAAGAATAATTCGCAAAAATGTTTTACTTATTGTCACGCTCTATCGTACCTAGTACGAGACATGACGTCACCAGCCTGAGAATACCACTGCTATCGGCGCAAACCAGTTTTATACTTTGTTTACATTATAACCATGCATACCTATTGTATTTTGCGTTTTTTTTAAAGTTATAGGAAGGCAAACAAGCAGGTGGATTTCCTGATGGTAAGAAATTCACATCGCCTAGAGACACCAAAGGTGTTAATGGTGCGTTGCTAACCTGAGGTCAAGATGTTAGGCCTCGAGCAAAAGTAAGTTTACCGGCTACCTTACCCTCCGGATCGGAACACGTCATGACATTATGGTGACAGGAATAGGTAAGGCGGTGGTACCAATCCGGGTGAGTCGCTGCGAGACTCTACCACCTAGTCAGATGTCACGGTGTTAGTGATGATAAGCCTATGCTCGCCTTTTACGAGCTGCCTGGCAAGAAAGGCAGATGGTCTATTCAAAATTCTAAAATGGTCTATTCAAAATAAATTGATTTCTTTTTCTTATTATGTTTTCTTCTTTATAGGTCGAAAATACTAACCATTCTAAATCGTTTCCCAAAATTTGGCTGGTACTTTAAATGTCACGCTGTATAAATGTCATTATTTTTTTCTGGTTTAAAATGAGTACATGTATGGAAATCTGCTGCATACATACATACTATCTAATCCATATTCATACTTACAAGTATTCTAAAAGCGATAGTCTGTCTTTATGTCTGTCTGTTACGCTTTCATGACTAAGCCATTGGACTGGTTTTATCAAAATGTGATATGCATTAAGTTAAAAAGAAGTAGCCAGGTCGGTTAGTATTAAAGTATCTACACGCCCATATCCCCGAAGAACTAGGCAGGGGCACAACCAGAGCTCCCACGACTAGCCAAAGATACCAAGTTCCACAATGTGATAGGTGGCAAGCCTATCGCCAATCGGGCATATATCCAATCCCAAGTATTTTTTTATAAATTGAAAACCTCATGAATTCGAGCCCAAAACGTGGGCCGCTAGACCACAGAGGCGATCGGTCTTTTTTTTCTATGTTATAGGAAGGCAAACAAGCAGACGGATTTCCTGTTGGTAAGAAATTCCCGCCACCTAGAGACACCAAAGGTGGTAATGGTGCGTTGCCAACCTGAGGTCGGGATGTTAGGCCTCGAGCAAAAGTAAGTTTACCGGCTACCTTACCCTCCGAACCGGAACACGTCATGACGTTATGGCGGCAGGAATAGGTAAGACGGTGGTACCAATCCGGGCGATTCGCTGCCAAACTCTACCACCTAGTCGGATGTCACGGTGTTAGTGATGGTAAGCCTATGCTCGCCTTTTACAAGCTGCCTGGCAAGGAAGGCAGATGGTCTATTCTTCAAAGGAGCCCGGACCAACACGGCGAAAACGGGGGTCTGTACATATAATAATAAAAAATGATAAAAAAAATATGATACATGAAAATTTATTTTGAAAATCTAATCTACGTTGATAAAGTCATGGCATTACACAGCATTTAAAATTAATCGATAAAGCATCATCTAGACGGTTGTAATCACGCCCCATTCACGTCTACTACAAGGTGACCTTGGTAGAAACTTTGGAACAAATCAAAATTTGTATTAAATCTGCGTGATGATGGATGCAAATTGCACACGGATGCAAATCAATGTTCCATTCCATGTGGAATCTCCTATTAACCAATTTCAACAAAAGACAGCCGTGAGCGAACACACACGAAGAATAAATTGAGAATTCATCATTTTGACATGTCCGGCGCCAGATTCGAATATCAGGCCCTTCATTGCCGTACACGTTTATTTAATTATACTGACGAAACACTAATGAATGCCAGCAATTACTATAGGCATACTCGCACAGTTCAAGGTTGGATGTCGGGTCACAACGACTAATTAACCATCAGATAAATTATTTTGCTTTTATGCTTCCTCATCCATTTCAAGAAATCGTGGCCTTAAAAAACTTACAAAAAACTATACATAAAACGTTTAACAGATGCTATTATTTGTTTTTATTACTATCGTTATGTGTTTTTTAACACCTTTCAATGTTTAACATCTTATTCAAATAAGACTGCAGTAAAAAATTACTCCCGGATAATATTTATGATTATTTCATGTTTTTGGGTGATTCACCCGAATATATTATGTTAAAACCATTACATCATATAGTGTGTTTATTGATTTCGCTTTTTTTCGGACAGATTTGTATAGTCAGAGATTTTAACTTCTAATTAAATTGGTACGTATATTCCATCAGCTAGCTATTAAGATTTGAAGGTAGATAAAGATTATTTAAATATATTTTTTTTATATGTTATAGGAAGGCAAACAAGCAGACGGATTTCCTGTTGGTAAGAAATTCACGCCGCCTAGAGACACCAAAGGTGGTAATGGTGCGTTGCCAACCTGAGTTTGGGATGTTAGGCCTCGAGCAAAAGTAAGTTTACCGGCTACCTTACCCTCCGAACCGGAACACGTCATGAAGTTATGGCGGTAGGAATAGGTAAGGCGGTGGTACCAATCCGGGCGAGTCGCTGCCAAACTCCACCACCTAGTCGGATGTCACGGTGTTAGTGATGCTAAGCTAATGCTCGCCTTTTACGAGCTGCCTGGCAAGGAAGGCAGATGGTCTATTCTACAAAGGAGCCAGGATCAACACGGGGAAAAATGAATGAAATGTTTTGTTAGTAATGAAGAAACGCTTGTACTATTTTACGAACCACTCATAATTTATTATTTCAAAAATAGCCCACTAGTTTCGGTTATAACAGCATTACCAGGGCTAAAACTTAAAATAGTACTAGTAGTTTTTGTTTTAGCCCTGATGATGATATAATCTAAACCGGTGGGCTATTAAAAAAATAATAAATTATAAGTGACAGTTTCACGCAGCTTCGCCTGCGTAACTTGGCTTTTACAGCACTGATTTTGATGAAACAAAACCTATGTCACTCAGGGATAATGTAGCATTCTAAAGGTGAAAGAATTTTTGAAATCGGTCCTGTAGTTTCGGAGCCTATTCATTTCAAACAAACAAATATCGAACATTTCCTCTTTATAATATTAGTATAGGTACGTAAAACAGTACCAGTGTTTCTTCATTTAAAATTATGAATATTTGGAAGTGTTACCAAGCGCCGACGATAGAAAATATCAAATATGTTTTGTTACCTTTTTTTAACATAGTAATCTCCTCTCAGTTTATTCAGTGACAAGAGAAGAAATCAGCTAAAGCGGAAACATGTAAATTATAAAAGACTTTGTTTCGTTAATTATTTTTTTTAATTTACCTTTGTTTCTTACATATGCTATATACTAAGAAAGTGTTTACAAGTCGTATAGTAGTATATATATAGAGAATCTTTGAAATTTCGGATTTTCTTCAGGCCTTGGTTTTTGAAACTGGGAAAAACAGGGCTTATGTTATAGCTAAAGCTTCAAAGAAACCAGTCTCAAGCGAACATATAAAAAAACTAGTAGCTAAACTAGCAGTTTCATCCGTATCAATCCCTCCTACGTATAATGAGTCAACTAACATTATACTAATTTCCTAGAATTTGTTAAACTTACGTATTTTTAATACAGTTTGGAAGCTTTTAGTATACCTAGACTTTGTGGACTTTTATTTTTTATGACATTTTATGTACGTAAAAAATAAAATATTTAAAAGCTACACGTTAAAATTACATTCACAAAAGGCTACAAGTGATCAATGACAAGTGACGAGCTTTTTAAGTCATAGTACAGGTGATATCTTGTATCATTTTATTACCAGTCCAGTGCCACACAATTCAAACTTGTGGGAAACTTTAAACAAAAGCAATTTTCATTGAAAAATATTCATCGTTGTCGGATGTTAAGTACTCTTTATTTAATTACACGTAATTTCAAAGTGTAATTTGAATAATCTAGTACTAATATAAGTACTAAACTATTGTCACAGAACAAGTAATGTCATTAACGTACAGAAAACGCACTGACATACAAATCGCAAACAAACTTGAAACTTAAGATGTGTAATAAAAGCACACATGGGAAAGGGCAAAGGTTTCTCTCCGTACTTACGGTCTGTTACACCCCTTGTATTCATTGTATATTGCTGATTATTAGTCATAACTGCAAAACATTAAAAAAGTACTATACAAAAATCTTCACATGTTTTCCTATTTTCAGTTCAGTTAGGTATTGTCTAGTCTAACCGCTGCGAGCAATTGATTCGGTTTCTGCCTGGCGGTTGGCTTTCAGCAGATACAGCGACTAGATAAATATAATTACTAGGTGGTAGAGTTTCGCAGCGACTCACCCGGATTGGTACCACCGCCTTACCTATTCCTGCCGCCATAACGTCATGACGTGTTCCGGTTCGGAGGGTAAGGTAGCCGGTAAACTTACTTTTGCTCGACGCCTAACATCCCGGCTTCAGGTTGGCAACGCATCATTACCACCTTTGGTGTCTCTAGGCGGCGTGAATTTCTTACCATCAGGAAATCCGTCTGCTTGTTTGCCTTCCACTATCATAAAAAAATCTTAAGTAACGATTAAGTAATCAAACCGCTAATTTTGAATAATCAGTAAAATCAATATAACTACCTGCTAGTAAGGAAAACCGCCATTAAATACAAGTTTCTGAGAAACTTGGAATGTAAATATACGAACACACCACACAATGCAATACGACGAACGACTTCAATAACATACGTTCATTGGGAGTGCTGTAATAGGGTTGGCACTTTTTGGAAATGCTTTGACAAATTGTCTAAAATTGTCGCACACAGAAATAAACCTACCATCTTGTCTGTAATTGAAAATATATATTGTATTTAATGGATCTTTTTCAAGCACCACAGCTTACCTTATTTAAATTAGGCTAGTATCATTCGAGCCGCTGAAAACAATTTTCTGTAATGTGCGAACAGACAAAAATAAAACAAAGTATTTTAGCGGGAAAGAGTTAAGTACCTATAATTAAAAAGATAAAATCAAATTCACAGACACATGCGTTTTCACATTTCTGTAATATGTATACTTATATGTAGCTGACCCGGCAGACGTTATTCTGCTACGTTTTTAATGTGATTTTATTCAAAAAATTGGGATGAGTACTTAGGGGTATGAAAAATAGATGTTGGCCGATTCTCAGACCTACTCAATATGCCCACAAAATTTCATGAGAATCGGTCAAGTCGTTTCGGAGAAGTTCGGGAACGAATATTGTGACATGAGAATTTTATATATAAGATAATTACTAGTTGTAGTACAGGCAAGTCCAGTGAACAAACTTATTTTTTTTTTTTATTTTTTCAATTTTTTTAATTTAATTTATTCATAAACACTTTTCTGTGAAAGTGATGCAATGTGAAATAAATAGTTAAGAAGATCAATATCATTTTGGATAACATTTTTAGACACAATCTGCAATTGCATTTACACTTAGATACCCGAAAATATTAATATTTGAACGAAGTAAAAGAGTTTAAAAAAAAGTAATAGCGAAGCGTAATTAATACTCGTAACAAATGGAGCTGCTGATTTTTACAGAACTCTAGAGTATACCCTACCCATCTTATTAGTAAACACGGAGTAAAAATATTCCAAAGTTTAACCTGGCATTATAGTATTTATGACAATGTGATATAGACTATAATGTAAATTTTACTAATACGTTAGTTTATGTTTTTTTAATTTAACGGTATTTGTCTTACCTAGGCTACACTCTTTGAACTGCATATATTGATAAATCGTTAGCGACAGCCCTAGCACAGCAAACCGCTTAGTATCTTGACCTAGTTCGCGTTCACAAACATGCTTTAAGTTCTCTTAACGTAATTAAATCACATCTGCTAATAGCTGAATTCGAACGAGAAATCTTTAATATTAAACTGGCTGTATGTCATTCACTGGAAGATATAAAGATACCTAAATGATTTAATAAAACATTTTTATTGGTCTGAGAAACATAGGTTAAACTTTAATTTAATAGGTAGTTTAGTTAACATTAAGTTAAATTGTTTTAATAAATATCCACGGACTGCGTTTTTCATCCGTCAAAACATTTAAACATGAAGCTGTGACAATTTGTAACCATGCATCTCTAACATCTTTGGTAGTGTTGTTGACGAATATAATACTGTAACGACTCTGCGACTCGATTTTGTGACTCATCCGGTTTTATACCGCCGCCTTACCTATTCCAGTCAACATAACCTCATAACGTGTTCCGGTTTGGAGGGTAAGGTAGCCGGTAAACTGACTTTTGCTCGAGGCCTAACATCCCGGCCTAAGGTAGGCAACGCACTATCACTACCTTTAGTGTCTCTAGGCGGCGTGAATTTCTTACCATCAAGAAATCTGTCTGCTTGTTTGCCTTCAAATATCACAAAAAAAAAATAAGGAGATCCAAAGGCATGACTACTGTCGTTAAGTTAAAAATATAAACTTGAAATCATTGAATATTCTAGATCGCGGAAACTAATATGTTATGCTTGATTATTGCTAGTTTTGATTAATATATACATATTATACAAACGTCACAGAATGTCGCAAATTCCTTCTAAATTTAGACTGTTTGTGTTATATTGCGTCTGATTTTTTATCTCCTAATTTCAATATATGAAAATAACTGTTTTGGCAGCTTGTAAAACACCAACTAGCCAACCCGACAGATGTTGTACTATGTTAACCATACATATTGATTACAAAAAAGGCCATTATTTTTAAGAACCTTCTCCTGACAATATCAAAAAAATGATTGAACGAAATTGTTCCAAATTGTTAAAAATGAAATTAATTTATTACGTTAGTCACAAGGTATCGACGCAACTAAAACATCTATGATCCCTATAGTGAAGCTCCTACAACCACGGCAGTTTTTTTATGATAATGAAAGGCATACAAGCAGACGGATTTCCTGATGGTAAGAAATTGACGCCGCCGACAGACACCTAAATTGGTAATGGTGCGTTACCAACCTGAGGGTGGGATGTCAGGCCTCGAGCAAAAGTAAGTTTACCAGCTACCTTAACCTCCGAAATGGAACACGTCAACGGCAAGCATTGGACGTTATGGTTGCAGGAATAGGTAAGGCGGTGATACCAATCCGGGCGAGTCGCTGCGAAACTTTACCACCTAGTAGGATGTCACGCTGTTAGTGACGGTAAGCCTATGCTCGCCTTTTACGAGCTGCCTGGCAGGAAGGCAGATGGTCTATTCTACTAAGGAGCCCGGAACAACACGGGGGAAACGCTATTTATCATACAATGTCAAATTTATTTAAAAGTCGGTTAAGTAACAAACAAACATACAAACTTTTGCATTTATAATATTAATAAGATGAAAACTAGCGATAAGTAAAGTGACGTCAAAAGTTTTAAATTATATCACACATGATCATGTTCCGTCTCCGGTGACCGGTGTAGGAGGGCCGGCGACCGGTCCAATCCGCTTTTACTTTCACAAGAGAAAGTGACCGCTGGGCTTTGTCTCGTATTATCGGATACGTACGGATTACCGTGCTAAGTGCTTTACAGTATTTTCAACACATCTGTGTTTAAATCCGTGCTTGCTTAAGTATCTGACAGTAAAATTAAAACATTTTAAATATCTACTAACGGCCCGGTACGTGTTTCGATATGTATATGACCGCATGAATGACGTAACACAACAAAACAAAAAAGAAAAGAACAACAGAAAAAAGTTTCAATTTGACTGAAAAATACCCATTAAATTAAATAACAAAATAATAATAATAATTTTATTTCAGACCATAGATCCATAATTATTGTGTTTTGTGTTAGTAACAATTTTTGCCTTACAGACTATGTTAGTATTGTTAGTGTACATTTGATATTAAATAAATGCTCTACTTAATTAACCCTACTGCAGTCTCTATCCAGTGATGCTGTATAGAGCAGTCGGGCCTGGCAGCAATCATCCCTAGGATACTGTTGTCACTGGTACGTAGGTGATGGTAAAATGATTCGCCAATTTTATTGAATTCATTTGTTATAAAAAATGTGATAAAAGAACTGCTCTGCCGATTTTATGCAAACTTCACATTCTACTTAATAGTCCGAATAAATTCTAAATATTTGGTTTGAATAGATGAGCCCGTTCTTGAGTTATAAAATTACTTTCCCTGATTATTTAAATTGACTTGTACCTATGCAGTTTAATTAATTATGGCTTAGCGGATTCGCTTTTTAAAGCAGTTTAAAATAAACAATAAAACTTTTTTTTTCAATTTTCCGAATCTTTCAATTCAAAATTAAACTAGTCGAATCTGTCCAGCTGTTCTAAGATTTTAGCTTCTTTCTTTTATATTTTTTATATTAACACTTTGTACACAGCTAATATTATAAACAAAATATAAACTAAGCAAAGCAAAAAAGGCGAGTTTATCTTTAATAAAATAAATTTCTTTCAGCCAATCCGTAAACGGACAGTAATGAATGAAAAAAGTGGACAAATTATAGTATTTTGTAAATTTATGTAAAAAGTAAAAAAAAATATTATATTAAATGTTAATACTAGTGCAGCTAATGCAATTCAATATCAGACTTATGTTAATAAGAATTTCAATCTAACACAAAAAAAGAAAAAATCTCTGAAGTTTACGTTCGCAGCGGACATATGAAAAAAGTTTCTAAAAATTTAGACTTATGAATAAAAACTTGTTATAAAATCCCCAAATGTTGCATTCTCTAAAATCTTTATCGAAAAAATCTCTAAAGATTGCGTTCTTTAAAGACTTATGGTGAAAATCTCTAAAGTTGTTTTGTTTCTGAAGTAGAATTAAAGAAAATCACTTCCAACTTTAATCAACGCTATTTCCTCCAGTCTCATAAAACAAAACAACTACCGGGTACTAATTCATTCATCTCCATCAAAAGGAAAGGTACTGGTTAGCATTGACGACATTCCGCGCCGTCCTTAGCTCTTACAACCTTATGCAGTATTGTCTATAACTTTCTGTTACATGTTTCACTTCCTTATACTTGTGAAGTAGGTAGAATAACACGTAAATTATTATAAAACCCCTAAAATTTTGTGTATGGGTGGTGTGTGGGTTATGTGTGGGTTGTCGCATATCTTTGTCATAATAGCATAGATGAAATGTCTTTCTACTCGTATAAAAAACTCGCACATAACTTTCTGAATCTTTTTCGCTTAACACACTTTTTTATGCAAGATATCAGCTGAGAGCATACAACTCTCCTGGTGGTAATAGATGACCACGGCCTAAAGGCACCATAGACGTTATAGGTGCTAACAGCTGCCCTACCCTACGGATCGAAATGTGACGCTATTATTTGTTTATTATTATGGCGATAAAAATAAGTTCTGCAGTGGATTCCAAACATAATTAAAAGAAATGGTGATAACAATAAAATTAAAAATATTCAATAGATTCAACTTCAACTTACAACGTACATTTTTCATCGATGGCACTTGGTGAAATTCTATCGTATAGACACTTTTTTAAATAAACTAATTTACTTTCCCACAATACACATAATTTAACATTTCATGTTACACTTTGGCCAACCGGTTTCACTTTTATTTTTTTCACATCATCATCAGGACTTTACAACTAAAGATAGATAAGTCTGTTCTTTTTTAACGTTCAGTGTTTGGTTGTTAGTCGCTGACAGTACTTAGTTGAACAAATTTTACCTACTTGAAAATAAATTGACAAGAAAAGTAAAAGAAATTATTTAAAAAAGAATATAAACCCCTGGCAGAACCCAAATGTAATGTAGCTAAGAAACATCTCGATCACTTCACCTTTTAAACAAAAAACTGGCATCGAAATCGACCCATCCGTTCAAAAGTTATGATGCCACAGAAAGACAAACACGTCAAACATTTAACACCCGCTTTTTTCTTTCGGAGTTCAAAGAGATAAAGGTTACGGGTTATGTGATGTGATGTGTACTTGATGTGAAGTTCTTTTTTTAATTTTATAAACATACTTTCCTGTAGGCTTTAACGTTCAACAAGATTGAATAACTATGGACATGTGAAGCATTCACCGCAGTATAGTGTAACCAACTTAAATATTCAATAAACGGTGGCGCTAGTGTTTGTAGTGATGTTTAGTATTTTTGACTGAAAATTTTGCTCAAAAAATCGATTTTTTTATATGATAATATAGCGAACAAGCACTCGGCTCTTGGTAAGATATAACCGTGGCCAATAGACATAGGTGTAAGTGCGTCACCATCTTTGGACCGTGGTGTTCAGCCAAATGTGCGAGTCTACTGGCTACCCTATATTGATACTTGAACATGACACTATAATTATGGCGGCAGGAATAGGTAAGGCGTGGATCCTCAACCGGACAAGAGGCTGCATACCTACCACCAGTGCTAACATAATAACAAAAAAAATGTCAAAGCCTAATCATGGGATTTTTTTTGTGTGCTCACACTTAAACTATCGGCAGAAGGATGTTTTACCAAATAGCGATTTAGTTCCGATTTTGACCACTGAACATATAACTTGGTGGCACTATACATTCTAGTTATTTGACAATCCACGTAATAGGTTATTCAAATGAAGACGTCCGTATTCTTTAACGAGTGGTTTGATGGACGTCGTGATCGTGACTATGGCATTCAATTATCCCTTCTTTTTTTTATTTGATGAGACTTTCTTGGAAAATAATTTGTTTATGAGTTTGCTTAGATTCATGTTCTTGGAAATCTATCTATATATAAAAATAGGAAAAGCGTGCAAAACTTTCTTGAAAAAT
The DNA here is from genome assembly GCA_002245505.1 of Calephelis nemesis. NCBI lineage: Eukaryota > Metazoa > Arthropoda > Insecta > Lepidoptera > Riodinidae > Calephelis > Calephelis nemesis. The sequence continues at coordinate 255,025 of NJDD01001075.1, read as the reverse complement.
TATGCTATTGTTTTTTTTGTACTTTCGTTTAGGGGCCATATACGCTAAAATACGTCAGCAGTTTACTGTTTTTTTCATACAAAGCAATCATGGATCTTGCTGACAAAAATACACAAGATTAACATGAATATGCTTTACTAGACTAGTGTTCCCGAAACACGATTCATTTCACTTTGCTCGATAGAAAAAAATCAAAAAGTTAACCCTTTTTTGAAAGCAAAACGCAAATGTCTACTTCAAATATGAAAATATCGACACCAGATTTAACGTAAACATAGATAAGTACTATACCTAAAAGATAAGTGTTTCAGTTTTTATACTATTTTCAAATTACTTTTACAGTGTCAAAAATAGTGATTTGTCGCTTAAGACGTTTGCTTTAGAGCGCCATTGTTCATAGTAATCATGGAACGGGGGAGCGCGGTGATTGGCTCTTCTGGCTGACTGAGTATAGGCCTTAAGGCATAAGAAATGTTCTTAGAGATAGAAGCTATGATAATTTACTAGTAAAATTGGAGAACGGCATTTTATTTCGTCCCATACAAACTATTTTTAGCTTTTTTAATTAAAGTGATGTGCAGCAACATAATTCTGTCATGTTCAGGTCCGAAGGGTAAAGTTGCCGGTAGGTTTTCATAATTGCTCTAACATCCCTGCCACAGGCCAACGACACGCCTGTAACGTCTTTGGTGTCAACAGGCCTCGGTTATTATCTCTTACTATCAAAGAGCTGTGTGCTTGTTTGCTGACCTCTCACATAAAAAATGTGCAGGGTTAAAAACAAGGGAAGCTATTTCTCTTTTCTCTATGAAAGAGAATATGAGGTTGCTCCTTCCATCCTCTTTTATGGCAATGGAGACATTTGGCGGTCATGAAGCGGATAAGAGATTTAATACACTTTGAACATTAGGAAGCTTGTGTCTAACAGTAGGCAATATAAAATTCCGATTAAGTAATAAAAATGGAAATAATTTTTACATCTACTCACAAGCCTATTTTAAAATGCCAGTAATTTAGCTAATGTCAGCGTAATCTAAAAACATATAATAAGTTTAGAGTAATGTTTATAACAATTGCAAGCTATTATTTTCTAAATTATCTCACAACAAATCCAATTATGGTAATGGGAAAGAGTGAGAGACTGCTATAAGTAAGAAAGGGTTGGCTATATTTCTCACGATTCCCTACCCCGTCACGCGCGGGCCGCTCGAGAAAGCCGCTAGTAAAAGCGCCCGCGCATGTCTGAATGCATGTACTTGAGCGACATGCTTTTTACTGTGACCGAAAAATAACTTTATTTCGTTTGGATATAGAGTTCAATTTAGTTTGACTTGACTCTTACAATTTTCCGGATCATATAGTTCGATAATGAAAAGATTTCGATTCTTTATAATTCCATTAATTCTTTTATTTTACAGTTTATTCACTTGTTACATCTGGTGTTTGTATAAGTTCTTGGAAAATTGTAAGAATTTGTTGCAAATGTTTTCCTTTTATTGTGCAGAAATGTGCATAACTTTGTTACTACAGTCGTATTCTTGATTATTTATTTAATTTTTCTACAATATAAACACAAATATAAGATACAGAACAAAAATATTACAAAAAAATGTACAAATGGCGGTCTTATCGCACAAAGCCAGAACCAGGAAATATAGTAAATTGAAGAATTAAAATGATTTACATTACATTGATTTTTAACTCATTTTTTTGTGTGTATGTGCACTCGATACTCTCCGCCTACCCCGTAAGGGACTTGGCGTGAAGATATGTATGTGTGTATGTATGTATGTTAGAGTTCAGCGAACAAGCACACGGCTTTTATGATGGTAAGAGACTACAGTGGCCATAATAGACACCAGAGAAGTCCTGAGGCCAGGATGAAATGCTTATTGTGCAAGTACTGACTACCCTTCCCTCCAAACCGGAACATGATAGAGTCATTATGGCGGCAGGAATAGATAAGGCGGTAAGTACTCGTACCTACAATCAGGTCGCTAACGATTAGCCGAAGGTCTTAGAATCACAAAATTAAAGGTGGCGAATCTATGGCCAACTTGGCACTATCCCCTAATCCCTATAAACGTAGTAACTTGTATTAAAAAAATAAAAAACACATTTAATTTGCCGAATCGAGATTCGAACTTAAGACTTCGTCTGGCCAACGCCAACACCGGGTGATAAATAATAATACATAATAATATTCCTGGACAAGTCACACAAATTGAATCTAACCCCAAAGTAAGCAAATTATATGCTTGTGTTATGGGTGTTAGTCAACGATACTAATACACAGAAATACTTAAATAGATACCAGAATAAATTTAATAAACACCCAGACCCGGAAATGCAGACATCTAAATGTTCATCACACAAATGCCTGCCCCCGTCGGGAATCGAACCCTAGCCTCGCGGTAGATCGGTGTAGTTAGGCGTGTACGCTAGCCACTCGACCAACGAGGCGGTCAAAATATATTAAATATCAGAATCAATATTAAAAATTTTAATGAATACTTTAAAATCACA
>NJDD01001075.1:234267-252476 GCA_002245505.1 Calephelis nemesis | reverse complement strand
TTAATTATAAACCCGCCACTCTTCTCGCTGTAATAACTTATTACTTTTTTTACTTCAATTGAAGATACATCCGGTTATAGTTCACTGATCTTTTTGTTAATAGACAAGATTCACTAACACTGTGACGTCTGACTAGTTGGTAGAGTTTCGCAGCGACTCGCCCGGATTGGTACCAGCGCCTTACCTATTCCTGCCGCCATAACGTCATGACGTGTTCCGGTTCGGAGGGTAAGGTAGCCGGTAAACTGCTCGAGGCCTAACATCCTGACCTCAGGTTGGCAACGCACCATTACCATCTTTGGTGTCTCTAGGCGGCGTGAATGTCTTACCATCAGGAAATCCGTCTGCTTGTTTGCCTTCCTATATCATAAAAAAAATATCTTACTTCTTCCCCCCAATTAGTGAAAGCCAAATCAAAATTGTTTTAGTAACTACCGTGTTACTCAAAGAAAAATATGCAAATTAAATAGGCGAGCATAGACATGTTAGCAAAAAAAAGGAGTAAGTGAATAGTCAAAGGTGCTTTTGAGTCTCACAATGTGATAGGAGTTGTTGGAGTACCTGGTGCACTTACCCAATCCCGAGCAACTTTGTTGTTAAAAAATGTAAAAAATACTAATTTTGAGTGAACCTAGGAAAAAACAATCTTACACAATATGAACGGCTGTAAATAAGTTTGCCGGTACAGCCAGTATTTTTCAAAAATAATCTTTAACAAACATCGGTAACATAATCGTGATACTTATTTACTTTTGGATTCGATATTTATCAACATATTTACATAGTACGGTGAGTTTTTTACCAACAGGATATTTGTCAGCTTCTTTGATACGTGTTACACAATAAAATATATTCACGCCCATATCCCCGAAAAAGTTGGCAGAGGCACAATCAGGGCACCCACGACTAGCCGAAGACACTAAGTCCCACAATGTGATAGGTGGTAAGCCTAACGCCAACCGCACATATCCAATCCCGAGCAACATTTATTTTATTAGAAAATTGGAAAAACCCAATTTTCTTTCTGTTGCCCAACCCGGAATTCGAACCCGGGACCTCATTCAGTCAAGTCCAACACCCGGACCGCTAGACCACAGAGGCGACAATATGGATACACAATCTATACTATAATCCTATTAATATTATAAACACGAAAGTTTGTATGTTGGTTTGTTTGTTACTCCTTCACGCAAAATCTGCAGAACAGATTTTCATGATCACACACTTATAGGATGACTTGGATTAACACATAGGATAATTTTTATCCCAAAAAAATTCGGGCAACGCCAAGGGCAAAAGCCAGTATTATATATGCGAAAGTCCGTCCATCTGTCCGTTGCTGTTTCACGCCTAAACCGCTGAACCAATTTCACTGAAATTTTATGAAGCGAAAGATCTTAATTCAAACAAAGGCTATTGTTTTAAGTTAACCCTCCAGTAAGTTATTAAAATCAACATTATAGCAGTAACTATTCTACGCTGACGAAGACGGGCACATATTTTTTTTTATGATCTTGGAAGGCAAACAAGCAGACGGATTTCCTGATGGTAAGAAAGTCACGTCACCTAGAGACACCAAAGGTGGTAATGGTGCGTTGCCAACCTGAGGCCGGGATGTAAGGCATCGAGCAAAAGTCAGTTTACCGGCTACCTTGCCCTCCAAGCGGAACACGTCAGCATCAGGCATTGACGTTATGGCGGCAGGAATAGGTAAGGCGGTGGTACCAATCCGGGCGAGTCGCTGCGAGACTCTACCACCTAGTAAGATGTCACGGTGTTAGTGACGGTGAGCCTATGCTCGCCTTTTACGAGCTGCCTGGCAGGAAGGCAGATGGTCTATTCAACAAAGGAGCCCGGACCAACACGGGGGACACGGGGGACAAAGGAGCCCGGGCCAACACGGGGGAAATATGCAGGTAAAAAATATATTTTTTTGTAAAGAGGTTTTTTTTTAATTTTCTACAGTAAGATTTTTGAAAGAATCGAGTACTATAACCCGTAGGGCAAACCTTTTAAAGTGGAAGGTATGCAGGGAAGGAGCTATCAGGTCAAGGTGTCTCCAATGTCGCCTATTGTGCTGTTATCTCAGGCAACGCGAATCGCCAACAAACAATGGTTAGCCGTTAATCAGACAATAGGCAGCCGCAAGGTGCTACAATCGTTTCTGTTTATTTAACACATAATAGGCAGTTTTTAGATTTTAGATATTTTGTTTTTTGGGTCTAACTAGTTATTTGGATTCAAAAGCGTCCCAATAACCAACTCTCTGTACCATCTAATTTTTTATATACTGTGCCTCTGTGGTCTCATAGTGCGGTGTTGACTATATGAGGTCTCGGGTTCGATTCCCTAATAGGAAATTAATATAATATAAATGTGGTATCGTGGGACACCAGGTAGAAACGAAGTTCCTTCGGCTAATGTAGAATCGACACAATTCATGAGTATATACTATGCGCTTACGGGGTGGAGTGAGGGAGAAAGAGAAAGGTATTAAACACTACTCGCTTGTGTATACGACTGTCGCGCCTGCGCAAGTCTCATTTAATGTTTTATTCCACGATTTTTTCTTATAGTTTTTGCTATCATTTTTTTTTAAGTTCGGTACGCGTCGCAAAATCCCTATCTCCTCTTAGCCTACCGTAAGAAACTTCGTTCCAAAAATGTTATAAAATGTTCAGCCCTCCTTCCCTTTTTTCAAACATGAGACTGAATTAAATCGGGACCTGAGAGACAGGAGCTGACGACATCATGACAGTAGGGATGAGTTACTGTACTAATTACTATATATGACGTAAACAGACGGAAACTGATGACAATAAATCTCATTACAACACTGAAGATGTCAAAGAGGCTGAGTCAAATGAAATTTCTTTCTTTATTTTTTGCTATTCGCGTTAGCATTTTGCCATTTGTCAAATAGAAATTTGCATCAAATTTACCAAACTCGGGATTTAATTATGATTTAGTAGTCATAAGTCGTCAATAAGTCTTGGGTAAAGCGGTGGCCTCATTACTGAAACTCATATAGTGAGATTTAAGGGCAACGAGGAAATACACGATACGATAATTTCTTCAGGGTTATTTCATTTGTGCACTTTCACTAAACAAAATTAACTAGAATTTCATTAAAAAAAACACGAAATTCAATAATTATTAAAAACTTCGACCATCTTTTCTCTCGATGGCGCCAAAAACTCCCAAATGAAACTTACTAATAAACCTCTTATGTAAATTTAAGTTCTGAACCCTAAAAACAAAACAAGCCAGTACTGACATATGATTTCAGAAACGTATCAGAAACTAACAAGATGACTAAATAATTACAGACTCAAAATTTTGCATAGGACATTTTAAAATGACCTAAGTCGTGAGTAATCATCAGAATATCGGAGGTGGCCTATCCGGGAAGAGAACAGATTGCCGCAATCAGAACTAGGTCCATAATGCCATCTGTGAGCTACAGAATAGGTGGAGAGCTCACACACAAAGTAGTTGCAATGCACACTCTTTTTGTGACAAGGTGATGTACATTCTGAAAAACTAGTAATTATTATTTTTTCTACTATGTTTTTAAATATACGTGGCGTTTTGGGTAGATACAAAAAGTTTCTACTTTGAAACATTTAATAAAAATAGTTTAAAATAATTTAAAAAAATGCGCGCCGTAGAGTGAATTTTACTTTAAAGTTTCTGTCAAAAGTAGCAATACGTCTAATAATATTCCTACATTTTCTACAAATATTCATAAGATACACCAAATAAATGCACTTCAGTGACAAAGTTTTATAATTTCAAGTTATCACTTTTTTGTTTTTGTAAAGGACTTCAAAAATGAAACAGTTACCGAAAATTAGGCTCTGGACTTTCTATTATCTAAAAGTGTACTCGCGGTAAGGCTTAATTTAATACGCAAATTTAGCGGTCACTGTCTTGAGCTAGAATAAAAAAATAGCACCCGTCTTCTTAAATAACTTATTTATTGATATAAACATTTATAAAAACTATCTTTACATTGTACGAGTACTACATACAAATATTGCGCAAGTACAAGGGTCACAAGCTCTCTGTCTATAAAATGTCATCATAGTGCTGTATATATAAGGAAACAAATAAAGGTAAGCAGTTTAGCTAGCGAGGATCACTAATGAAAAACAAACCTTGGTGCTCTACAATAAAAACTATATTTAATTAAATCAGAGTTCGAGATTATATCAACGAGGTTAGTTGAAGGAAGCAACTATACATTCAAACGAGGCTCAAAACGTGTGCAATCTAAAAATATATGCGTCAATTGATTATTGTTTTTATTACATTGTGATTAAGTTTTAATTTGCGTGCTGTTTTTCTGTTTGGTTAAAAAGCACGTTCACACACTTTAATATTATTTAAAGGTAGTAAATATATAAGTGATGAATAAAGAATACAGCATACAAAACAGATTTACTTCAAATAGCTCATCCTGATGAATAAAAAGGTTTTCGACGTTGTTTAATATAAATTTTAAAATAAAGTTTAGATGATTATTTCAGAGTTTCTTTTTATTTTAAACAAGAAAAAATAGAGAACATATTTATAAGTTTTTTGCAAAACACTTCGTAATAACTCATAATATTCATATCTTGAACCTTTTAGAACCTTCATAGAGTTGTTTTGAATAATAAAAACTTAAATACCTTCACACTAGTATCCCGAAGATTTAAGCAAGGGTACAATGAAAGAAGGTGCCAACGATTAAACAAAGATTCTACAATGTCATTGGTGGCAAACCTATTTTTTAATAAAAAAATTTAAAACACATTTTGCGTTGCCCGATCCGGGAATCTAGAAGCAATTTTTTCAACACAAAAAACTCAGGGTTACCAGATTTAACCATGCGAAAAAAATTGCTCATAAGAAAGACTATTTAATTATTTGCAAGAATCATCATCCTTATTATGATGGCAGTTGAGTTGAACATAAATGTCAAACATTGTCCTATTCTTACAAAAAAAGAGTAGTGTTTCCATAATATCAAATCACAAGTTATTACGTTAGAAGTATCAAATATTAACAAATCTTTGGTAACCATAAAATGCTTTGACCTTTGCACGGATTAAGCATTTAAATATATTCAGAGAATAAGCATAAATTAACTGATCTTAAATAATATACGTGCGAGTCAGATTTGTTTGACAAATCAATGTTAAAATATTTTCTGTTTCCGTTACATTATATAATATTAACTAAAAAATTAACTGTATCTGGAACAAGAAAAAATGTTTTTCAAACAAAATCTCATCTTAATATAAGTATGTAAGTAAAGTAAGTATATTCACGCTCATATACCCGAAGAGGTAGGCAGAGGCATAACCACGAAGAGAGAAGAAGAGAAGAGATGAGAAGAAGAGATAAAGTCCGATAATGTGTGGCCACCTGGCCAGCCTATCGCCAATTACTGGGCACACTGCCAATCCCGACCAACATTTTTTTGGAAAATTGCAAAAATCACGTTTTCTTTTTGTTGCCCGATCCTGGAATCGAACCCGTGACCTCATGAAGTCAAGTATAATACCTGGACCGCTAGACCACAGAAGCGATAAAAATATTCATATACGCTATTCTTCTGTACATGTGTTTGTTACTCAACTTTTAGTCAGTATAGTTTTTAAAAAAAGGGGACATGCAACTTGCTATACTCATCATAAAAAAACTTCAGTCCTGCATATAAATAAATAAATACCTACCATAAATTGAATAAGCGCCCGTACCAAGAAATACGGGCAAATATATTCGTTACACAAATGCCTCGTCGGGAATCGAATCCGATTCTCGCGGTTGGTTAGTGGAGTTAGGCGTGTACGATAACCCGGCGACCAAAGAGACCATGAATTATTTCCACCCAAATGCATACGGACATTATAAGTGTAAAAGTCTATCTATCTGTTTGTCTGCTAAATCGTTGGAATGGAATAGAAGGAATGTTGCTCCGGATTGGATATGTACCCAGTTGGCGATAGGTTTGCCACGTATTAGGTACGTTGTGGAACTTTGTGTATTCGGCTAGTTGAGGGTGACCTGGTTGTATCTCTGCCTACCTCTTCGGGGATATGGACGTGAGGATACTTACTTACTTTTCCCAAATTGAACTATAGGCTATTTTTTAAATTAAGTAAAAGACGAAATGGGAAATCATAGTTCGTATTAAAATCATGTTCAAGTTAACCAAAGCCGCTGCCCAAAGTAGATATTCTACTTTGACGAATTCGCGGAAAACATCTCCTTATACTAATAAACTATTAGTTCCACCCGCTCGTTTGTATGGGAAAACCTAAAATGTTTTTCCTAGTTTCCTCGCAGTTCTTTCTTTTTTCTTATCTTTTGAAAACGCATTGGTTTTTATATATAAAGTTAAGTGAATATGACATATTACAGAAATACACTATTGTTCTTGTTCACAAGCTTTCCAAACGTAATACCAATTATGTTAATCAGCGATATGGTAATCAGGTATAATATTTAATTAGCGCTTAGTAATTTACTAGGCCTTTCCGGCTTAACCACACGCAAATACAAAGATATCTTCATGTTACATTGCAATATCAAATTGAGGCATCGGGTTCAATATCTAGGCATATTACGTCGGTTCTGTTGACTGTTAATAAAACAGTATTATTTTTTTTATAACATTGGAAGGCAAACAAGCAGACGGATTTCCTAATGGTAAGAAATTCTCGCCGCCTAGAGACACCAAAGGTGGTAATGGTGCGTTGCCAACCAGAGGCCGGGATGTTAGGCCTCGAGCAATAGTAAGTTAACCGGCTACCTTACCCTCCGAACCGGAACACGTCGTGACGTTATGGCGGTAGGAATAGGTAAGGCGGTGGTACCAATCCGGATGAGTCGCTGCGAAACTCTACCATCTAGTAGGAAGTCACGGTGTTAGTGACGGCGAGCCTATGCTCGCCTTTTACGAGCTGCCTGGCACAGGAAGGCAGATGGTCTATTCTACAAAGGAGCCCGGACCAACACGGGGTAAAATATTACCCCGGGGGGGAGGGGTATTTTTTGAATTTTCAAATTGCAATAATTTCCAAATGAATAAATCGATTTCCACGCGATTTCATCTATGTTAAACTTTTAAACAAAAACTGATCGAACCGTAAATCTTAGGGAAATTTGAAATATTCATTTTTTTCTATTTGTTTCGACATCGATAACTCATGAACCAATCAACCGATTTTCACGTTATTTTACCATAGCAAAGTTGCAAAAAACTAGATTTCAGTTTGAATAAGTAAATCTACATAAACAAAAAATAATATTTTCCTAGATTTAGTTGGATTTCTATTATCAGAATCAGGCTTGATGGAAACAAATTTTTCAGAATAGGTTTAGAAATGACTAGCAGTTTCGCGCAGCTTCGCCTGCGTAACTTGCCTTCTACTGCACCGATTTTAATGACAAACCTACAAAAACAAAGCAACGCCTCTGTCACTCCAGAATAATGTAGCATTCTAAAGGTGAAAGAATTTTTGGAATCGGTCCAGTAGTTTCGGAGCCTACTCGCTTCAAACAAACGAAAAATCTAACATTTCCTCTTTATATTACTATAGAAGTATAGATGGAGAAATCGTATTTTTATTTTTTTATTTTTTTAGCACTTGCCCTGTGAGTGGGATAAATTTCTATAAATTTTAAAGAAAGAAAAAATTTCGCCCCAGACAGGATTTGAACCTGTAACCGTTCGTCTCAAGCCGACGAATGCTCTAACCAATTGAGCTACTGAGGATTCAAGTCCCGTGGCGAAATTTTTAATTCCTTTCTAACCCGTTAACGCGGGTAGTTATGTCCTATAGCAATTGTGCGTACCCATTAAATGAGTTCATCATTACAGATGAAATTCACATTTTAGAATGGCCATAACTTTCTTTTCTTGCATCGTATTTTTATTTTTTTATTTTTTTAGCACTTGCCCTGTGCGTGGGATAAATTTTAAAGAAAGAAAAAATTTCGCCCCAGACAGGATTTGAACCTGTAACCTTTCGTCTCAAGCCGACGAATGCTCTAACCAATTGAGCTACTCTAACTAATATAACTAATATAGAGACGAAAGGTTACAGGTTCAAATCCTGTCTGGGGCGAAATTTTTTCTTTCTTTAAAATTTATAGATGGAGAAATCGTTTGACCAACCGTAAAAAACGTTGGAGTTGAACGTACCTCCTAATTTCAAGTCGGTTAAAAATCGACAGTCGCTTTTACACAGACTAACATTTTTAGTGCCTCATCCTAGATGGCAATTAGTGTCTTTATGCCAACCTGTTTAGAAAATTACAGCAACAACGTGAAATTTTCGATTGTCTAAATGACAGCTCTAGACTAACAAACGTGGGAAATGTCAAATGATTGATGTCTCACTAAAATTGTCAAAAATAACTAGTAATTTCCATGACACCGTTACGAGTATAAATGATAGTGTTCATATAACTTATGAATACACGAAAGGAACGAAATTTATTCTTACAATATTAGCGTTTCCTAAGTCCTGCTTTTGTGACTACAAAGGTTCTTCTGATGTTAAGAGATAACCGCCTATAAACACCATAGATGTTACAGGTGCCTCGCTGTCATATAACCGGGATTTCAGGCCTATGGCGCAAGTCTACCGGCTACCCTAAAGTCATTATGGCGGCAGGAATAGGTGATTATCTTTTTAAGGTATCTTTTTTTTAAATACCACTGTGTAACAACTAACTGTGGTGCTTCTTGCTAATCTTTCAAGATTGATATACTCAAGACTCATTATTGCAGCAGGAACAGGTGATAACGTTATTAATTTTCAAAAAACATCTTTTTTCTTTTTTTAAAAAATACCACAGAGTAAACAACAAACCTGTAGTGCTTCTTGCTAATCTTTCAAGATTGATATACTCAAGACTCATTATTGCAGCAGGAACAGGTGATAACGTTATTAATTTTCGAAAAACATCTTTTTTCTTTTTTTTTAAAATACCACAGAGTAAACAACAAACCTGTAGAGCTTCTTGCTAATCTTTCAAGATTGATATACTCAAGACTCATTATTGCAGCAGGAATAGGTGATAACGTTATTAGTTTTCGAAAAACATCTTTTTTTTTTAAAAAAATACCACAGAGTAAACAACAAACCTGTAGAGCTTCTTGCTAATCTTTCAAGATTGATATACTCAAGACTCATTATTGCAGCAGGTTGTAACACAGGTGATAACGTTATTAATTTTCGAAAAACATCTTTTTTTAAAAAAAATACCACAGAGTTAACAACAACCCTGTGGTGCTTCTTGCTAATCTTTCAAGATTGATATACTCAAGACTCATTATTGAATAGAAGATAACGTTATTAATTTTCGAAAAACATCTTTTTTCTTTTTTTAAAAAATACCACAGAGTAAACAACAAACCTGTGGAGCTTCTTGCTAATCTGTCAAGATTGATATACTCACGACTCACATCTACCTACGTTGCCGGTGATTAATCGTGGAGTTGAACCGACGACTGGCAACCATCGCGTGGTCGCATTGTAAACATTTATCGTGAGGAATTTGAAGTTCAAGTAATGTGAAGTTTGTGATATTATGTTTGTCTTTGTATTTTTATTGCGTATGCTTTTAGTTGAAGCTCCATTTGTCGATAAGTCAACTCCGTTCGCGTTGAAATCTAACCCATGGGAGCTATTTTTTAAAACAATTCCACAGTGTTGGTCCGGGCTCCTTTGCAAAATATACCATGTGCCTTCCTGCCAGGCAACTCGTAAAAGGCGAACATGGGCTTACCGTCACTAACACCGTGACATCTGACTAGGTGGTAGAGTTTCGCAGCGATTCACCCGGATTGGTGCCACCGCCTTACCAATTCCTGACGCCATAACGTCATGACGTGTTCCGGTTTGGAGGGTCAGGTAGCCGGTCAATTTACTTTTGCTCGAGGTCTGACATCCCGGCCTCAGGTTGTCAACGCACCATTACCACCTTTGGTGTCTCTAAGCGGCGAAAATTTCTTACCATCAGGAAATTCGTGTGCTTGTTGCCTTCTAATATCATATTTGCCTTTAATTACGATAACTTATATATCAAACGTAACTATGGGTAAATCATTCGTAACAATAATAATATCATCTGGCAGTAACATCGTAATTGACATTGATACAAAAGATGACAATGTAAAAACATCAAAAGGACGAATCAATAAAAACATTTGATGTTAATTCCGTTACATAGTATTAGATAACGACGGACAAACACCAGTCAAGATCAGCGCCCACATAGATAAATATATAATATACACAAGGTTATATAGTTCTTAGAACGTAGAGTCGAAATAATAAACTTATTAATAAACAAGGAGTAAAGTACTCCAAGGCTCAACCAAGTATTACAGCCTCTATTGCAATGTAATACAGACTACAAAGTATCTTAACGCTTATATCCCCGGAGAGGCAGGCAGAGGTGGTAAGCACATATCCAATCCCGAGCAACATTTTTTTTATTTAGAAAACTGGAAATACCAAATTTCTTTTTGTTGCCCTACCTGGGTTTCGAACCCGGGACCTCATGCAGTCAAGCCCAATACCTGAACCGCCATACCACAGAGGTGATAACAGCAATAGAGACTATAATATCGTCTTATTTTTCTCCTACGTTAGGAGCTTATTAATAAGACGGAAAGAGTTTTAGTACGTCATAAGACTGAACGACGAAATTATAATAATTATTGTTTTTGGAATTCCGCATCCAGTTCATAAAAAGTAGGCGTTAGTTAGACGTAGCGAACTCTATGGTAATAAACAATGGCCTATAGACCTATAGACACCACAGATGTTATAAGTGCATCGCTGTTCTGATGTCAGAGTGTAAGGCCTAATGTGCAAGTCTACTGGCTGCCATACTCCCCAGACCGTAACATGAAAGAGTCATTATAGTGACAGGAATAGGAAAGGCGGTGGATCCCTACCTGGGCAAGTTGCTCTACCACCAGTGATCTTGATGGTAATGACTTATATTTCAACCTGTGCTTGCCTCTTACGAGCTGTCTAGCAGAGAGGCAGATAGTCTATTCTACCTGGAGCTTACGGGAGATTTTTTTTTGTACATTAACACATTGCGATCGGAGTCTCCTTTTAAGTGCAAGCGCACTTATGTTTGGTGACACCGCTCTTCCATTGAATATAAACAAAAACTTTAATGAAATTTCACACAGATAGAAGGTAACTTGTATTAACACATAGGATGGTTTTTATCCCGAAAAAATGTTCCTGTGGGACCATTAACCACGCGGGCAACGCTGCGGATAACAGCTAATTTAATACAAAACGGGTCAACACGATCTACACTAAGATATTTATTTTTGTAATCAGTCTTCTCGTGACTCTCCTTGCAAGAGGACCGAAAGTCAAGACTTGGTAATACAAATACAAGTCAAACGTGTCACGTTCTTTGACCTGTTTTTATTGTAATGTAAATTTCAAGGTAGAGTAGTCGGTAGCTTAACATCTAATGTTGGCTCTTACTATAAGAAGAGCTACTTAAGGGCAGTAGAATAACAATAATCTAAGGGCAGTAGAAGTGCAAAAACCCGACTTCAATTAATACGAGTACATTACCACGTCACGATTTGATAATTCTTATCTCGAAAGGTAGTTTATGATTCCGAAAATATCCCATATAAGTTTTAGCAACGTCTCACTTATATATTTTTTTTATGAACTTGGAACGCAAACAAGCAGACGGATTTCCTGATGGTAAGATTCACGCTAAAACACAAAGGGTGATAATGTTGCTTTGCCAGCCTGAGGCCGGGATGTTAGGCCTCGAGCAAAAGTAAGTTTACCGGCTACCACGACGTTATGGCGGCAGGAATAGGTAGTGGCGGCGGTGGTACCAATCCGGGTGTGTCGCTGCGAAACTCTACTAATTAGTCAGATGTCACGGTGTTAGTGACGGTAATCCTATGCTCGCCTCTTACGAACTGTCAGGTAGAAAGTCAGATGGTCTATTCAGCAAAGGAGCCCGGACCAACACGGGGAAAAATACAGTCGAATTGAGAACCTACTCTTTTTTAGAGTCAGTTAAAACCACACAAAGTCGTTGAACGTGTATAATATGTCATTGAAGTAGATCATACTTTGGAAAGTCATATATACCATGCATTTCCCCCGTGTTGGTCCGGGCTCCTTTGAAGAATAGACCATCTGCCTTCCTGCCAGGCAGTTCGTAAAAGGCGAGCGAATGCTTACTGTCACTAACACCGTGACACCTGAATAGGTGGTAGATTTTCGCAGCGACTCACCCGGATTGGTACCACCGCCTTACATATTCCTGCCGCCATAACGTCATGACGTGTTCCGGTTCGGAGGGTAAGGTAGCCGGTAAACTTACTTTTGCTCAAGGCCTAACATCCCGGCCTCAGGTTGGCAACGCACCATTACCACCTTTGGTGTCTCTAAGCGGCGAAAATTTCTTACCATCAGGAAATTCGTCTGCTTGTTGCCTTCTAATATCATAAAAAAAATGCATTTTCACTATCCATCATACAAACTATTAATCCATCTTGCTATAATCAAGCAATATGTATGAACTATTTTGTAAAACATTTCAAATTTAAGCTGAGGGTCAACCGCTCTCTTTACCACTGCAGAGGATATTACCAAATAACAATACTCGGATTGTAATCGAAACTACTGCTAATTGCAAAATCATACATTCATGTAACCACCCGTAATATGAGGAATTACCTCACTTCTGTTACCCTTATTACTAATGATATAAGGTTTAAAATTGTGCTGCAATTTATTATATTTTATGCAAGCAGTGGTTTTGATTCAACTCGGGCGCAGGACGCGGCCAACGGAACGTATTATTCTTACACAAATTATATTATTAAAGTATATTATGTAGACAAAGATTATTGTGAAAACTTTTACTCTAAAAACTAGCCCTACTTTTATATATATAGTTCTTCTGTGAGTGTGTATGTCACTGAACTCCTTCTAGACGGCTGGACCGATGTTGATCAAGGGAATTCGAGAATGGTTTAGATTCACAATTTGGTCTCCTGGAAAATGTTTTTTTAATTATTTTTTTAATAATAAGTCGTTGTTGATTTTGGAATGTTTCACATCGGATCCGACAGACTGCGCTACTGTCGAAGCATTAAAGTCAAGCGATACAAAGTTTGCTGGGTCAGCTAGTATATTATAAAACTACCGTCCTGGTTAACGTAGCAAGCGGGTGGGTTATAGTCTAAAACTATACCTATGTTACCTCCAATTAAGTCAGTTGAGAATTATTTGGCCCCAAAAATAAATAAGCAACTTTTTTTTGTTTAAAAATCGAACTTTCTTCATCGCATTGACCGCCACGTTATTCGAGTGGCTAGCGTATATCGATCACTCGCGAGGCTCGGGTTCGTTTCCCGACGGGGCAGGCGTTTGTGTGATGAACATGAAGATGTCTGCATTTCCGGGTCTGGGTGTTTATTAAATTTATTCTGGTATCTATTTAGGTATTTCTATGTATTAATATAGTTGACTAGCACCTATAACACAAGCATATAATTTCCTTACTTTGGGGTTAGATTCAATTTATGTAACTTTAACTTTAGGTATTACTTTGATTAAATAAAAGGAGATATATCTTTTTTTGTTAAAGTCACTTATCCTATACCTTTACTACTTTTTCTGCAGGTTCCAATTCTGCATATGTTATACCCTGACAAGAAATGGACTATTGCTCGGTCCCTATGTTTAAGAAATGGATAGTTTTATTTATGGATGATGGATTTTGTACAAATCATAACCTTTTGAACGTCTGTCAGTAAGACATTTAATGCAATTTGACAAATTTAGTTAAGTTACCTACTTTATTTAGTCGCATTTAGTTAATTTAAAACAGAATTAGTGACAGTATAAGTAACATATGATTACTTTAATGGACTGTTACGTCTAGTTATACTTACGGATTATGCCTGTTTATAAAAGGAACGGGGCGTTGAAGTTAGACACTAACAGTTGCTTAAATGATATTTTAATGAGAGTGTTGAACATGCAAAAAAGTTCATATATTCTTAAAAAAAGTATCTTTACGCCCAAAACCCAAAAGCACAACCAGTACACCCACGACTAGCCGAAGATACTAAGAAATCCCACAATGTGACAGGTGTCAAGCCTATTGCCAGCCGGGCACATATCCATCCCGTGCAAATTTTTTTGTTACAAAATTGAAAAAACCGCTTGTATGACCCACATGCACGTACCTTAATTAAATAACTCTGGGTTAGCTTCTAACTAGGATTAAATCACTTTATGTTTGACAATTTAACTGATTATTAAATTTAACCCAGGAATGTGCAAGGGGATTAACTGTTCTCGATTACTTTTCCCTGAAACTGTAAAAAGTGTACCATTGTATTTTTAAAGCGAGAGCTAAAAACTTAGACTTTTCAATACAATGAATGGGACGGAAACCTATTGTCCGGTGGGAAATGCACTGATCTGGGTAGGTAAAGGTACATACTACATGTCATACGTACTATTCTACTGTCAACTTGTAACATTATGTATCAGCTTTTAGAGTTTCGTAGTGACCCGCCCGGATTGGTACCACCGCCTAACCTATTCCTACCGCCACAACGTCATGGCGTGTTCCGGTTCGGAGGGTAAGGTAGCCGGTAAACTTACTTTTGCTCGAGGCCTAACATCCTGGCCTCCGGTTGTCAACGCACCATTACCATCTTTGGTGTCTCTAGGCGGCGTGAATTTCTTACCATGCTTACTTTACGTACTTTAAGTACTATAATGTCGTTAATCAATTAATATAACCCGATCACTTACCACAACAAAAACAGTAGAAAAAGTGATATTGAAATTGTTAATACCTTTATGCATTTTGCATTATGCTCCAGTACTATACAAGTTTTATCTTATCTTTTTGATAGCCGCACGACATAGAAAGCACTTTCATTTTAGCTACAGGAAAAGTAAGTAGAGTTTTGAAGTTATACTTCTTTTGGCGCGTTAGGAAAAAATGACGAGGGTAAATTTTTACGATGCGCGCGCACACCGTCACGAAAAACCGACATGATGAAGTTAGCTATAGATAACATTTTAGTTGTTTGTGATATTTTTATTAAATATTAAATAAACTTTATTTAACTAAGTAATGCATTATAATAAAACTTTTAATGTATTAAATACCTTTTTTCTATGGTTAGTGTCATTTTGTCTACAAATGTAATATAAGGTAAAAGATAAATTTTTTAAAAAGACTTTTATCTCATTACGCCGAAGAAGTATAACTTCTAACGCATGTACATAAGTACAAACACAATTTTTATTTTTACTTTTATTTCCCATCACCCCTTATGAAAATTTTGTTCAAATATAGTTATATCTATATATAGTTATAGTTTAAAAAAAAAATTCTGGTACCTATTTAAATATTTCTATGTAATATAGTTGAAGACCAACACCCATAATACAAGCATATAATTTGCGTACTTTGTGGTTAGGTTTAGTTTATGTAACTTGTCCAGAGATAATTAATTATTTACTAAATCTGTACGAAAGAAGAAATATTTGAGCTGCAAATAAATATATGATTGGTTTAAAGTCCTTTTTATTATCTTATCATATTTATTCAAACCATATTAAGAAATAAAGTTGATCTTGTTTTCCCAAAATAATAGTTGTTAGATATATTTTAATCTACACTGCACTGTATCGAAATCTACAATTTGGGGTAAAGACTGATAAGTTTGATCGATCTACACCCTGAATTTTTAATCACCATCCAAATTTTAATATGTTGATCTTAAGTGAAAATAATTAAACACGTGTTTTTTCTTTCAGTATCCCTCAATACTAAATATTAAGATATGACATCGCAAAGTCGTCTACAAAGTACCTACGCGCTGAGTGCTCTGACATGCAAGATAGCTACCTGCTAGATACCTATTTTTTTCATAAATGGACTTATCTATAGATAGTTTATGCCCAGAAAAAATTTGGATGGTGATAAAAAAATCTTGCTGTATAATAGTCAGCAAAAAGACCAATGAGTTCGATGGATCTTTTGCGGTCTATTTTATTCACCAATTAAAAGACTACTTTTTTAGAGGGCTAAGCGATTAATAACTGCTACTACCGCAAATGTTTAATCCAGTCGCCAGTTTAGTCGCCTCTGTGGTCTAGCGGTTCAGTTGTTGAACTTGACTGCATGAGGTCTCGGGTTCGAATCCCGGGTCGGCCAACAAAAAGTAAATTGGATTTTTCCAATTTTCTAATAAAAAAAAATTAAAAAAAAATGTTGGTCGGGATAGGATATGTGCCTGGTTGGCGATAGGCTTGCCACCTATCACATTGTGGGACTTAGTATCTTCGACTAGTCGTGGGTACCCTAGTTGTGCCTCTGTCTACCTCTTCGGGGATATGGGCGTGAAGATACTTTTTTTTTACCTTTGTTTAATCCAGTAAAATTTGATCGATGTCCAACAATCACAGAACAATAGGAAGAATTTCCTCTGCAAAACAATAAAGTACCCATTGACATGAGATCGTTTTCACTTACTGTGCGGACGTTTTGCAAACATCATTGTTACTATTGCGATAAAACTCAGTTTTAAAACATGATCCTAGCGTTAGACCAGTAGGGTTACTCATGAATCTCAATTTCATGAAATTTTGAAATTGGAATCGGATTTGCAATTTTAGGTACTCTTGAATACTATACTAGCAAGTCATGAACATTCAGTTATTTTTTATTAAACGTCAGGATATTTGGGAACTGTAGAAGTTTCAACGAACACCTTCCATCTCATTTATCATAACAGGAGGGTTACTCTTCAATTATGATTTTTTGGAGTTGGACAGAAATTGGAGTCGGATATATCATTTTAGGTACTGTTGAACACAATACTAACGAATTATTAACATTTAGATAATAATAAATATTTAATTATTTATGGTGCTTATAGATTTTTTTTGGAACTTAATGTTATTAGTCCGCTACTAATATTTTCAAGAGTACCTAAAATGACATACCGATTCTTTGTGTTAAGAACATTTAGATGTCAGCATTTTAGGATCTAGGTGCGTTTTAAATTTATTCTGGTATCTATTTAAGTATTTCTATATATTGCTAACGTTGAATAACACCCATAACACAAGCATATAATTTGCTAACTTTGGAGTTAAAGTTTATTTGTGTACCTTACTTTTGCTCGAGGCCTAACGTCTTGGCCTCAGGTTGGCAACGCACCATTACCACTTTGGTGTCTTTAGACGGCGTGAATTTCTTACCATCAGGAAATCCGTCTGCTTTTTTTGCATTCCATTATCATAAAAAATCTTATTATAACGCAAAATTATATCGTTTCGTCAAAGGCCCGCTCGTTCCACGTATCTAACGATAAAATTATTTAGTGTCCGGTATGTGACGTGATGCGAATTTATATAACCGTCATGGACGGAGATGCCATCATGACAAAAGTATTCATTCTCCAAAAGTTTATGTCAATGACACGAGCAAATAATTGTAAGACTACTTCTAGACGGTTGTAAACATGGGGTTACATCTGGGCTGTAGATTTTTTTTAGGTTTAATTTATTTTTCACGGCAAAAAACAGCGAACAAGCATACGGGTCTCCTGATGATAAGATAGAGTCGCGGCCTATAGACACCATAGATGTTATAGGTGCTTCGCTTTCTCGTGACCAGGTTGTTAGGCTAACCGCGTAATGGTGGCAGGAATAGGTAAGGCGGTGGACAACTACCCGGGAGAGTTGCTGCTCTCTACCAACAGTGGTCTTGTTAATACTGATCTATATTTTAACCAGTGCTCTGCCTGTCAGAGAGTAAGATAGTCTAATCTACTCAGCGGATCCTCTTATACTTACATATCTTCACGCCAAATACCTGGCAGGTTAGGCAGAGAGTATCGAGTGCCACGTGTCACGATCCTTGCATACCGCCACATCCATCACATCCATTTTTTTTCGTACAAAAATTCCGCTTTAGTAAACTCATGGCACTGTCACAGTCTTAATACTAACAGTCGGCCGACTCATGTACTTGCACAGAGCAACGCTGGGGGAAACGCGGGGAAGCGAGCGGCAGGGTCTAGAAGGGTTTGCACTCGTTATTTGTTAAAAAATATGTTATAGTATATTTTATTATAATGTAATACTTGCTGTCTT
>NJDD01001075.1:215450-227164 GCA_002245505.1 Calephelis nemesis | reverse complement strand
CAATTCTAAATCATTTAATTTCAAACGATTCTATTTTTTGAAGTTATACTTCTTTTGGCGCGTTAGGAAAAAATGATGAGGGTAAATTTTCACCATGTGCGCGCACACCGTCACGAAAAACCGACATGATGAAGTTAGCTAAAGATAACATTTTAGTTTTTCAAAAAAAGGTACCAACAAAGTAAAAGTAAGGACATCTACGTATGTTTGCGTGAGAACTGACAACTGTATTCACAATATTTCTTTATTTCTTAGTGTCATTTTGTCTACAAATGTAAAATAAGGCAAAAGATAAATTTTTTAAAAAGATTTTTATCTTATTACGCCGAAGAAGTATTACTTCTAACGCGTGTACATAAGTACACACACAATATTTTTTGTGTAAATTTCAATAGTGCTAAAATATTTTTACCTATATTTCTCGTAAATCACAATATGCAAATAATATTGTAGATGGAAAATCCTCCTATGTGTTTTACTATATGTATAGTTGGATAATATATATTGGATTTCCTTTGCCTGTAACCTATTCCATTTTTAACCTGTCTATTTGTTTTGTATACTTATAACGCGACCAGTAACGAACTGATATTGATGGGGTCAGTTTTCAAAAGTAGTAGGATGTTGGAATTTGATTCAGACCTGACAAGTGCTTTTGAGTTTTGTGCAAGCGTGTATGTGTGTGTGAGTGTGAGTGAATGTGAGTGTGTGTCCGTGTGTGTGTGTAGATGACGTTATAATGAAATTAATATTATTTTTTGCAGTTTTTTTATTTGCTATAATTATATTAAGAACAATCTAAAAAGCACCTGATTTATAGCAGTCATTACTTAAAATCATGACTTTTGACACGATATAATAAATCTAGATACTAAAAGTATATCTGTATCGATATTATTGTAACCCTGACCATATATCATGTTATCCTTGATGAGATGACACTGATCGTCGCTTGGAATCCTCAAATACCTCCAACCGGTTTGAGGTCTCACATTTGCCTAAACACAACTTACGGGTTTTCCACTTGATGCGAAATCATTGCTTAGAACACATGCTTTTTAAATATTAGTATGAAAGAAAAACTGATGAACTGAAATGATAGAAGTTGGTAGTTTTTGTTTTATTGTTGACCGATATTTACGACATTCATAAGTATGTAAATTTGAGATATTTTTCATATTAAAAAAAGTTTTTTTAGGGATCCGTACCCAAAAGGTAAAATCAGAACCCGGTTACTAAGCCTCCCCTGTCTGTCTGTCTGTCTCCAGGCTGTATCTCATAAACCGTGATAGCTAGAAAACTTAAATTTACACAAATGATATATTTCTTTTGCCGCTATAACAACAAATACTAAAAATTAAAAATATATATATATTAACTTACAAACAGTGACAGGTAGACGCTTCAAATTTTCACAGAATATTTACTAGTATATTACCTTTCAAAATAAATAATTAAATAACAACAAAGTAAATACTAAAGGGGGGCTGCCATACAACAATCGTGATTTACTATTTATTATAGATGATAGGACGGAACCCTTTGTGCGCAAGTCCGACTCGCGCTTGGCCGGTTTTTAAATATTATCATGAAAGTAAAAGTAATATAATAATAATGACAAAAGTTGGCAGCTTTTGTTTTATTGCTGACCGATATAGAATTTAAGTTTAAAATATTTTCCATATTAAAAAGTGTCCAAATATTTTGAAAGCTCTAAGAATTAAAACATGTTATTAGTATACATACGTATAAATATACAACGTTAATGAAAAAATATGGACTTAAGTTATACTTTCACGGTTAAGCAACGGAAAAGTTTTTAGTGAATTTCAACATAAAGATAATTTAAAACGCGAGTTCAAAAATAAGCTACTTTTTATATTGATTACTTCAATGGTTCCCGGAGTGAGTGAAAAAGACTTAAAACCTAGACGAAGACTGGCACCAACTACTTCTAGTCCTTATCACCAGAAGTAGGTAGTTGCTGAAGAAAGAATTTCGACAAACACTCAAGTGCGTCAAACTGTGATATGGGCGATACCATTGTTGATAAGTTATTAGGTATAAAAAAAAGTATCTTTACGCCCATATCTCCGAAGAAGTAGGCAGAGGCATAGCCAGGGCACCCGCAATCAGCCGAAGACACTAAGTCCCATAATGTTATAGGTGGCAAGCCTATCGCCAACGTGCCCGACGTTTCCGATCCCGACCAACATTTTTTTTATTAGAAAATTGAAAAAATCCAATTTTCTTTTTGTTGGTCGACCCGGGATTCGAACCCGAGACCTCATGCAGTCAACTCCAACACCCGGACCGCTAGACCACAGAGGCGACAAAGGTTTCTTTTAGGTATAAAATCTCCATATAGGTCTAGGTAATTTGTTTAAATAGTTTAAGCTTAAAATATACTCGAGCATGTAAGATTTAAGTACGGTGTCTTTATGCCAATAAGTTCATGTACTTACATATTCTGAAGATTTGAGGACAGAAACTTTTCAAAAACAAGTCATCCTTGTCATTAGCCATTACAGTAACCTAATTGACATATTTCTGTCATTTAATATACATTATTCCCCATTACCTAATCGACAAAGTCCAATAAGACCCATGTTGCAGCAGGGACTACAGGTTTAGCTACCAGGAATCCTCTACAAAAAATAACACAACAAAACTACTCTACATTTTGAACTGTACTGCAATTGTATGTACGTATGTTTTTGGATCAAAATATAAAAAGGACAAAGATTGCCAGTAAATATCAAAAATTTACTTTTTTTTAACAATAAAATTTGAAAAAAGCATTATTGTATTACAGCCTAACCAAAATCTCTTCATTTTTAATTAGCAGGTAATTAAAATATTTACATAGATATAATAAAACTGTCATAATATTAAAACTGCATTTAAAATATTTCTGAAAAAGCAATTGTTTCTACGAATTGTATACAGGACATATATCCAAAAACGAACAAAAAATTCAATATCCTCAAATTTTTTGTCCGTTTGTCTTTTCACTTTTCATACAAAAACTGCTTAACGGATATATAGTATAGGATAGCAGTAGCGTATAGCGCCGAGCAAAATTTAAAATATGTACTTTTTAATAACTAAAGTGTGTACAAAGTTGAGGGCATCAGCCAGTATAAAAATACTTTCAAGGAAAGAGGCTGACTACGAGCAAGGGAAATCTCTTTTACTGTGTCGTAGGAGGGTAATGATTTTCGAGTATATGTATGCACATATGTATCTACTGGCAAAAAAATGGAAACAATGGTGGGGATAGATTTGTTTTACCATAGTAATATGGGTTTCAAATAAAAGTTATTACAAAATATATCATTTCAAAAATATATGTATTCTGTTATGTTTATCAGCGGTTACTTTCAAAGGCAGATTTTGTTTTGTTTTTAAATTATTGCTTGACCAATAATCTTGGTCACTACATTGTCCAATAATCCCAATGTTGAAAATTTTCAAGGACCCCCGACAAAACCTTACAGTAAAGTTGGTTTCTTCAGTTTTCCAACAAAATAAAATACAATAAATAAATATATACTAATAAGTTTCTGTCTGAACACCTACCTACTAATGTGCCATGAGTATCTTCAAGTAAAAAAGTTTATTATCTCTTTGCAGCTGACACTGGTTGAACCTCGAGAAGACTCTTAAATATGATTTACTTTGCGGACTATTGAAATTCAGGAAGACACTGTACCTTTCACTTTTGAAATAGAAGAATCCACGAAGAGGTAAGCAGAAGCGCAACCAGGGCACCCACTATTAGCCGAAGATGCTAAGTCCCACAACGTGTTAGGTTGCAAACCTATTGCTAACCGAGCACATAGCCAATCCCGGGCAACGTTGTTTTTATTAGAAAATACAAAACCCGCAATTTCTTTTTATTTCCTGACCCGGGGGTCGAACTTGAGACCTCACGAACGCAAATGCAACACCGTGACCGCGAGAGTAACTAAAGATAATTCTGCTTCTCATTGTAATTAATAATTGTGGACCGGTACCATTTTGGTTAAGTAAGATTTTTCTTCATATTATGGAGAATGATAAACAAGAAGATGAATTCCAGAACCTTTTCCATGAGATATGAGTAGATTAGGTTCGGTAAGTTACTTGTCGACATCTATCACATTTTTGATCTAAAATGTGTTTCTCTTAGTTACCAGTAGAGGCGCTGTTCAAAGTTTTCACACAAATAATTTACAGAGACGGTAGCGAGTATAGTAAACTTGACAAGCTGTAAACTCATGGTGAGGGCTCAGTTCTTAAAAAACAAAATTTGATAGACAGTATGTCTACAAACGTAATAAATATACGTCCACTGTAGACGTCCAAACTATGCATTGCCAATCAAAGAATTGGATAAGCCTGTTGAATAAGTAAGTTTATCAGCTACTTTATCCTCCACACTGGAATACGACACTTATGAGCACGTTGTGCCGCAACAAGGAACCAATGTAGACAAGCCGTTTCATGATTTTACCACTTAGATTGACTGACTGAGTAGACTAGTAGAACCAGCGCTCTCTAAATTATAGTATTATTTATTTAACAAGTGGAGGGTTATAACATCGCTAAGAAAAAGAATACTTAGACTAATACTATCGATATTTTTAGTTCATCGATATTAATAATTCGTCGAAAGGTTACTAGTCCCTACAATGAAATAATCCACCATAAATGCCTATCTAAGGAATCAAGTTACTTTGATCAGTTCTGGAAATATTTACGCTAACCATTCAGCCTGCAAGGTTCTCAAAGGTTTAACTTCAAAGTTACCTTACCTGGCATTGAACCCTTGACATTCTTCTCGGGCTGGTCCTCCCGAACATCCTCGATCACCTCCCCTGAATCCTGGCAGAACCCATCGTGCACAGTTAACAAAAACGCGCACAACACTATAGAAATTCTTACAAACTCCCGCATTTTACTAAACATCAGTAACTATTTTACGTTAACATAGTTTTTAAAGGCCATTTTTACCACGTATCACCCACCAGTCACATTTTCGATAACAACTCGATTCGAGTTTCCCTTACGAATAACAAAAACACATGATGACACAACACTTTTCACTGACACAACAAAAAAGTTTTTTTAATGTTTTTTCGATCGGTATAGATTTAACAATACATACGCACGCCTTTCGCTACGTCAGCGAAGGTACTAGTTGGCTGGTGGGGAGGTCTCCCCCACTGCGCGCGCGCAAGGCTTTAATGAATGTATTCTAATAACCAGATTTGTTATCGATAGCAACTCGATTAATATACCGTTTTGGAACTGTATTCTTTTTTTGTTTAGGAATTTTGTCACAGTTTGGCTACGTCATTTGTTTATGTCGAAACTAGGATGTTATGGAAACGTGTAGTAATTTTTAAGACATAAAAATTTATGCGAAAATAATACACTTCAAAGAAACTTTTCCATTCCGTTTTCCGTTTTTGTTTGTATAATATTGAAATAATGATCGTTGGCTCTTTTAAAAATACTGAGTCAATTAGGTTACTACCAAGTATTAGTACTGAAAGTTACTTTACTTATCACTAGCACCGCAACCAGAACTACGTACGTGGTGGAATCCAGGAGCAAGACGTTGCGCAACTGTTTGATTTATTTCGCTCTGTACCTTTCAGTTGATTTGAAAATGCTCTTCATTTGTTTTTAAATAGTACCTACATTTATTTTTATTCATAAAATAAAATTTCAATGTTTTCATTACTAAATGTTAACTGTCAATGGCGGTAATTCTGCTGAGCTCCAACTAAACTTATTTTAGGAGCATGCTATCTTTTTCCAATGAAACGAAACTAAAAGAGATGGAACATTTTGGACATGTCAGATTAGTCTGGACATGTAAACTTGTAACGTTTTTAATTAATATTTTCAGCGGAATATGTTAAGCCCCATCACAAACATTCGGAATTCCGTTTCAAAATTCGAAAAAATGGCATATGAATCTACTCAAATTCCGTTCTGAAAAGGTTCTGACGTGTGTGGCAGGTCCTTTTGTTTGGATTGCTTGCGTTCGAATTTTTTCGAATCGACATACCATAACGAATTTCGGAATGTGTATGGCGGCCCAAAAGTCTTTAGAAATGTCATGTACAAACTAATTTGGCAGCACTAGAGGCGTTTTGTCTCTTTCTATTACTATCGTTGAAAAAACATAACGATAACTTAAAATAAGTTTAGTGTTCGCCAGTTTTCTAGCAGACTTGACTTCTTGAGGTGCCGAGTTCGGTCCCCGGGTCAAGCAATTAAAAAAATATATATTATCAATTATCTAATAAAAATAACGTTGTCCGGGATTGGATATGTGCCCGGTTAGCGATAGGCTCGTCACCTATCACATTGTGGGAGTTAGTGTCTTCGACTAGTTCTGGGTGCCTTTTTGTGGAGTTGTAGATACCTCTGCCTAGCTCTTCAGGAATACGGGCGTAAAGCTACTTTTTTGAGTTTAGTGGGTGCGCAATAGAATTACCACCATTGCCCCCGGGAAGGTTATTTAGATTTTTTTTATGATCTTGGAAGGCAAACAAGCAGACGGATTTCCTGATGGTAAGAAATTCACGCCGCCTAGAGACACCAAAGGCGGTAATGGTGCATTGCCAATCTGAGGCCGGGATGTTAGGCAGTAGGCTTCGACCAAAAGTAAGTTTATCGGCTACCTAACTCTCCGAACCGGAACACGTCAACAGCAAGCATTGGACATTATGATGGCAGGAATAGGTAAGGCGGTGGTACCAATCCGGACGAGTCGCTGCGAGCCTCTACCACCTAGTTAGATGTTACAGCTCATGAGGTTCTTGAGGTGCTGAGTTCAATCCCAGGGTCGAGCAACTAAAGAACTAGAAAATGTATATTTTCAATTTTCTATAAAAAATAACGTGGCCCGGGATTGGATATATGTCCGGTTGGCGATAGGCTTGCCACTTATCATAATTTAGGAATTTGTATCTTCGACTAGTCGTGGGTGCTCTTGTTGTACGTCTTCGGGGATATGGGAGTGAAGATATTTTTTGAGTCTAGTGTATGCGCATTAAAACTACTACCATCGACCGCGAGCCTATGCTCGTCTTTTACTAGCTGCCTGGCAGGAAGGCAGATGGTCTATTCTTGAAAGGAGCCCGGACCAACACGGGGCAAAAGTGTTAGAAAAAATAGAATGTCGGTCAAATAACAACGATCCGTTATTAAATTCGTGTACGTCTAAGTTACCGGCGTCGTGTAGATGTAGAGCAGGGGTGGGCAAATTGTTTTGACCGCGGGCCCTTAAATAAAAAAAAATCTAGTGGCGGGCCAGTAAATTAAAATTAATCTTGAGGCGGGCCGGGTAATTAAAACAACTTAAAACAGCAGTAAATATTACGATTACAAAACGTTGTATAAAGATAATATAAGGCATTTTTTTTTATTTTACAATCCTTTATTAAAATAAAATCTATGTATGAAGTCTTTAACATATGAAATACGCAATATATATGTTTGAAGTATCGATTCAGTATCATAATTGTTCAAATTTCAATAGTCTCTTAACATTTCGACCATTAATTTTTTTAAGGAGGTTCATATGTTTTCTAAAAAAACCCTCGACGGGCCGTATTAAAACCTCTCACGGGCCGGATGCGGCCCGCGGGCCGTAGTTTGCCCACCCCTGATGTAGAGTATCGTGTATCTTGGTTACGGGAACTGTGTCATAGATGTAACAGTTTTGTTGGGCGCTGTGTCCTACTGCAGCCGCAGCTGCAAACTGGTTTCTACATACTGTGACTTATCTTAAAGTAACTCGGGGTTTTTTAATTTCATTTGGTAATTAGCCGACATTGACGCTTGACATTGGTAGCTACTGACAATTATTTGTATGTGAAAAATTTAAGTGTTAATTTTCCTGTCTGTGGTCACCTCTGTGGTCTAGCGGTTCAGGTGTTGTGCTTGACTTAATGAGGCCGCGGATTCGATTCCAGGGTCGGACAATAAAAAGAAAATGTATATTTTCAAATTTCTAATACAATTAACGTTGCTCGGGATTGTATATGTGCCCGGTTGGCGATAGGCTTGCCACCTGTCGCATTGTGGGACTTAGTTTCTTCGGCTAGTCGTAAGTGCCCTGGTATTGCGCAAATCCAATCCCGGGAAACGTTGTTTTTATAAGAAACTTAAAAAAAAATGTTTTTGATGCACGACCCGGGGATTGAACCGGGGACCTCATGAATTTAGTATATACCCCTAGACCACTGGGAAAATTAGAAAAAAAAATTTGAAAATCGACTTAATTACCTACGACGGAAAAATTGATCTTACCCCGTGTTGGTCTGGGCTTTCACCCCTTGTTGGTCCGGGCTTTCACCCCTTGTTGGTCTGGGCTTTCACCCCTTGTTGATCCGTGCTCATTTGCAGAATATACCACCTGCCTTCCTGACAGGCAGCTCGTAAAAGGCGAACATAGGCTTTATAGGCATCCTGCTAGGTAATGGTGTCTCGCAGCGACTCGCCCGGATTAGTACCACACTGCCTTACCAATTCTGCCGCCATAACGTCAGTGATTGACGTTGAAGTGTTTCAGTTCGGAGGATTAGGTAGACGGTAAATTTACTTTTGCTCGAGGTGTAACATCCCGGCCTCAGGGTGGCAACGCACCATCAGCGCCTTTGGTATCTTTTGGTGGCGTGTATTTCTTCATCTAGAATACCGTCTGCTTGTTTGCCTTCCAATATCATAATAAAAATATTCATATTCATAAAACAGTCGAAAATAATAATAGAATTGTCCTCCTTTTTCGAATTTAATAAAAACTTGTCAACATGTTTTTCTCCCAAAAAACAAACAAATCCCCATTAAAAAAAAACGTTTTTTTATTACCTAAGGGGTTTGAACAATGCGGAAAATCACTTTATATTTCCTGGCAAAAAAGTCATTACATGTTTATTTTATGTTTTAAAATAGATTGTATTTTTCCAAAAACGTTGATTGTTCAACAGATGAAAAACCGGTAGCGGTTCTCATTTAAACACGTTCGTTCTTTTTTATTTTTTAAATTTAAAATTTTAGCTATCTTTTGTTAACATATCGTTCGCATTTTCTTACTAGTGTAATATAAAGTCGCTTCCTCTGCCCTCTATGTCCTTATGTATGCGTAAATCTTTAAAACTACGCAACGGATTTTGATGCAGTTTTTTTAATAGATAAAGTGATTGAAGAGGAAGGTTTATATGTATTACGGGCCGCTAGTATATAAAAATCAATTGCTGTTCGATAGTCGCTAAAACTCGAGAACAGTTAGACCGATTTTGGTCATTTTGGTTTAAAAGTTATTTGTAGAAGTCCAGGGAAGTTTTAAAAGGTAAGAAGAAAGGAAAAAACTTCGAGAAAACTAGATAAAACAGCATTTTAAATTTTCCCATACAAACAGAATGGGTGGAACGAAGTTCGCCGGGACAGCTAGTTTTAAATAAATATCGCTATATATATCTTTTGCATTGTATATTTAGTTGGAATATTTATTTTGTCAAAACATGTTTATAAAAGAGTTAGAATAAAACGAAATAACAAGGGTTTTTTCCATTTGAATATTTGTTTCTGAAGTTTTAAAGCTGGTTTGTTATACAAAGGTTTTATTTTTATCATGTTACACTATCACAAATGATATATAAAGGGATATGAATATTTTGGCTTACCTACTGTTCGGCAATTTGCTTTTTTTTTAAAAAAAATGCGTCCACTGATATTTTTTCAAATATCTTTATCTAATATCAACACAAATAAAAAATATTCTTAGAAAAAAACTCGTTAAGTGTCACATTCCGAAGATAAAAACAACCAAAGTTTTACTAGTAAAGATTATGACTTTGTCGGGTTCAAACAGGTTTACTAAGTTACAACTTTGGGAGCTCATATCTTCGAAATGTGACTTTTGTATTGATGTTAGCTATCCATTTTTAGTAAAAAGAATTATTAGTAAACGTGATTTTGTAAAAAAAAATACGGACAGTAGGTAAGCCAGGCTTCATACAAAAATGTTTAAGGCTCTTTACTATAATGTCCATTTGTCGGCCGCTCTTGGAAGAATCCAATAATTTACATTGATGAATCATTCTATTTATTTATTTAACACTTTATTGCACACACAAAAAAAAACAAAAATACACAAAATACACGAGAAGGTAAAAATGCACAAAAGGCGAGCTTATCTCTAACTAAAGAAATTTCTTCCAGCCAACCCAAAAAAAAAGAAGCTGTGAAAAAAAAATGGAAGGCATCGTGTACAAAAAAAAAACAATTAACTATATCTATATTTAAAACAAATAAATAAAATATAATAATCAAGTGTGTAAAAAATAAAACAGGTATAATTATAATTATTAAAATATGTTAGTATGATAAAATATGAGAATGTTATTGTGTCAACGACAAGTAATGTTCCTTCTATCTTTTTTTAAAAGTAGGTAAAGAAGGGCTGTCACGAATCACGACAGGAAGGGAATTCCACAATTTGATTGATTGGAAAGTAAAAGATTTAGAATAACAATTGGAGTGCGAAGCGGGAAAACGAAGTACAGAGCTACGGTTGGAACGACATGGGGAATCAGTAGAGTGCAGAAAGCTAAAACGCTCCCGCAGGTATGAGGTAGCTGACGGATTGTACAGAATATTATATAGGAGAGATAGAATATGTAAATTTCTGCGGAGTCGTATAGGAAGCCATTTAAGTTGAGCTCTAAACATGGAGACGTGGTCAAACTTACGGAGATTAAAAACAGTACTACTAGACCTAACAATCCTATTAGATATAGGAATTGTATAATTAAGCTACTGCCTGAATTAGTACCATCGCTTCTCTTTTACTGAGAGGTAAAGGCAAGAGCCATAACGTCATGTACTGCCACTATCGCATTCCGATGTGAAGAAAAATGTACTGAATAAATTTCCATAACTAACTGCCACATCTTCTTCCCACCCGATTAGTTTTATAAAAAAATGAAGTTTTCTTGCACTTTTCCCCTCAGAATGTAGAAAATTTAGGATTATATGTATTTTTAATGCCACATCATAAAAAAAATTGGGATGGGCCACCTTAAGGGATGAAATAAAAAGCACCTATTCTCAGAATTACCGCATATAAAATTTTATTAAAATCGGTTTAGCAGTTTCGGAGGAGTTTGGTAATCAACACAGTGACGTGAATTTCGAAAATAACGCAATAGCATGGGGATTTCAAGACGTGGGGTGGAATGGAGTTCTATTTGCCTTTCTTTTTATTTGGCAAAAGACAGCAAACGTACACGCGGACCCCTCTGATAGTTATAGGTAATAGTGGCCTATAAGACACTATAGATGTTATTGGTGAGTCGCGGTGACCGAGATGGTAGTCCTAATATTCAAATCTACCGCTTGCTCTCCAGATCGGAACTTGACAGTGTCATTATGGCGGCAGGAATAGGTAAGCTGACCCGGGCTAGCAGCACAGCACTCTACCACCAGTGGCCTTGCTGGCCCACCTAACATATGCTCTCCTCTTATAAGCTGCCAGCTAGGATGGCAGATAGACTATTCTACACAGAGGATATGGCCAACACGGGAAACATAAACATTATGAAAAAAAGTTATCAACCACTTTATTCAAAAGTATCTTCACTCCCATATCCCCGAAGAGGTAGGCAAAGGCATAACCAGGGCACCCACGACTAGCCAAAGACACACAG
>NJDD01001075.1:202110-215271 GCA_002245505.1 Calephelis nemesis | reverse complement strand
AGCTGTAAGCAAGGGAATACAGCGTGGCACTACCACTCGGAAAAACTAGCCAAAGACACACAGTTAAGTCCCACAATGTGATAGTTGGCAACCCTATCGCCAACCCGGCACATAATATCCAATCCCGAGAAACGTTTTTTTTAGAAAATTGGAAAAACCCAATTGTGCTGTTGTTACCGGACCCGGGATTTGAACCCGGGGTCTCATGCAGTCAAGTCCAACAACTGAACCGCTAGACCACAGAGGCGAGGAGAGATTCAATGAAAATAATGTAAGTATCTCTTATCAACTAATATCATTAATGCGAAAGTTAGTGAGAATAGATGGATGTTTATCATTCTTTTACGCACCAACTACTGAATATAGCTTATACATATAAATATAAATAATTTGCTAAAAAGTTAAAGGACTAAATATTTTTTTACAAAAATGTTAAAATGTTCGCCCACTAAAATATAGTAGAATATGTTGATACACTTAAATATTTTTGTAATATCTTATTAACACGTATTCCGCAAATAGATAAATTACATTTCATTTCAATATAACGTACAGGCAACAAAATTTATAAAAAAAATTGGCAAGCGGACAAAGCCGCGAGTGTTAGCTAGTTTCAATAATTAACACCCCTGCTGCAACTGCAAATAGCAATTTTATCAAATCCAACAACAGGCTGTCATGATGACTTTATTATTATTTAAGGGTATTTAAACTGTGTTTCGTGTGACCGCCACACCCCTCTTTCACGGCTGTAATAATGTAATAGGACGTACAAATTACTGGGTATTCGACAGTTTTATATCATCGTGCCGGTCTACTTGGTGGCATGTGACGTGATGTCTTTATTAGTGATGTATACGATCATTTCTATCGATATTTGCACTGTATATTTGGATTTTATCTTTAACCTAGCAGCCCGTACCTGCTTTGCCCGGAACGACAAACTATGTTATTACTAGCTGCTGCCCGTGGCATTGGCTGCGTGGCTAATAGTCATATAGGAACATTCTTCTGGATAAAAACTATCCTATGTGTAAACCCATGTTACCCTCTATATGTGTGCCAAATTTCATGAAAATCGGTTCAGCAGTTTGCGTGAACGAGTAATAAACAAAGATAAGACATTTCGCATTTATAAGATTTGTAAGATAATAGGATTGGTAGGATACATTTAAACCTTCCCCTTGAATCACTCTAGCTATTATAGAAACCGCAACAAAATCCGCTTCATAGTTTTAAAGATCTAAACATACTAAGAGATAGACAACGGAAAGCGACGTTAATGTGGTGATATTCATCATACTTATTTACCGATTAGACTGGACAAAGACAAATTTGCCTGATTAGTTTGATTTGTGTGTAATTAAGAGTACCGTTTAATATAAATCAAATTTGTTAACTGCGTTTTTGTCATTTTTTTAAAATAAATATACGAAATATATTGAAAAAAACATTCTATATTTTAAGCTGAAGTATCCAGTTTCAGAGTATTACCCGTATATAAATGGCGATGCGAGTTTTTGTATAGATAGATATAATAGTGTATATATTGCGTGATACTTTAGATATAAATAAATTAAAGATAAATATGTAACAATAAATACAAGCCGAAACATATGTTTTCGTCCCAAATACTGAATAGATTATAGTCAAAAAAATATTTATTTATCATTTCGTTTTGCAAAAAGACTTTCACTCTATAGTGAATCTATATTTGTCTAGATATGTTAAGATATATAGATACATTCTGATAACTGTTATATTTATTCACGAGGAAAAGCAGGTGTTTTCCCTATTTGAAAATAATTTATTAATACAAAGACACACTCATTCCTTTCGACACGTGAAGAAAATCTCTATATTAATAATGTACACGGTTAACGCCTACGTGTAAAGAAAAATATTTGGATTTCTTTCAATAAATACTATATGTTTTGAAAGAGATGTTTAGTATTGCATTTTTACCGTTACATAGCATATATCCAAAATGGTTGATACAGAGAAGCTAGATGAACATACAATATCTGTTCTTAAACCAAATATATGGATACTCAAAAGATTTGGGATGTTACCTGAAAGTAAAATCGGTAGAATTGCTTCTAAACTTTTATTTATATCGGTGGCTATTTTTGTAATAACTGAATGTGTTGAACTATATTTCACAAAAACTGACAAAGACGAAGTTTTTGTTAATTTACGTATCCTAATGTTGAGCACAGTTTGTGCCATGAAAGGACTTAATTTCTCTTTTTGGCTAGAAGATTGGAAAACAGTTTTGAAATACGTCGTTAAAACCGACAGATACGAAAAGCTATCTGCAGATTCTGTGAGAGATATTGTTATAACAAATTACAGTAATTATTCGCGGAAACTATCGTATATTTATTGGTCTGTAGTCTTTACGACATTCATAGGAACGGTGACACAACCTTACATTTTTTTGCTGTCCTCTTCTTTTCGGGAAGCTATGGAAAATGGAACAGAAACTTTCCCTCACATCTTTAGTTCATATGTACCTTATAATAAATATAAATTCCCATACACATGGATAACAGTTGTTTTACATACATTTTATTGTGGCTGTGGCGCCTTTATCATGGCGGCATTTGACTCAACTATTCTTACCATTATGGTATTTTTTGGTGGGAAACTAGACTTAATAAAAGAAAGATCTAAACAAATATTTACGAAGGATGGAGCATTAGCAGAAGATGAAAATGCTACTGCTAATATTGCTGAAATTCATGGTGCACATGTTTCTTTAGTTAAGTAAGTACTTTTTATTCTTAATTGAAAGTTGTGAAAGAGAAGAAAGAAAGTATAATTCGTTTAGAATAAACTCTTTCGTTTAGAATTTTTGCAGCGATTGGCCTGTATTGGTACCACCGACTTACCTATTCCTGCCGCTATAACGTGAGGGCTTTTCTAAAGTCTGCAAGCTGCTTAAATTTCTTGTCACCAGGAAAGCTGTCTGCTTGTTTGCCTTCTAATGTCTTAAAAAAGTCCATAATCTGCAACAGTTATGTAACTGTTTTGTAAAATATATTAATGTTAATATCCTGTTTTAAGCAACTCAAAAAGGGATATTCAACTAGTGCTAGAGTGCTTTGCAGCTACTTACTCGGGTAACTTGGGATCCACAGCCTTATTCATTGCTACCCTCGTTATGGTAGAGTTTGACATTGTCGAGTTACGTTCTAGAAGGAAATATAACTGGTAGAGTATCATATGTAACCTTAACATCTGATTATAGGACAGGACGCACCTAATAGGTTTGTTACCGTTATTTATGTGGTAAGCTCCGGTTGTGTTTTGCCACTAGGATAACCGTATGCTTGTTTGCTATTTTGTTATATGTAATTAAAAATTAATAATATATATAAAATTAATATATATATATTAATAGTAAAAAGGCAGGTTGCACTCCGGGAGTGCCGGCATAAGTGAAAACTTGAATGTTAACGTTGTGCATTTTTGATATTTTGGAATGGTTAGGAAATAGTTTTGCACGAATTGCTTTAATTGTCAGTATAAAAGTACTATCATTCATGTGGTATAAATACAATATTCATTTATTGCGCTATCGTACACAAACATGACAACACGAACATTCGCTCAAGCGCCCTGCGCCGTCTTACAATTTTTTGTCTTACGAACCAGGTCACGTCTCCTGAAACGAGTTAAGTTTTTACCCCTTCCAAAAAAAAGTGCGCAACGCCACTAATGAAGTTTTCACGCCAAATTTTCTTAAAATAATCAATTTATTTGCTAAGTAACTTTTATCTTAACACTGATCTTAAAAACACTAAGTTATTAGCAAACCAATGGAAAAGAAAAACAAGCTAGGAAACGAAATTTTCTATCGAATCTTTATTATTATCAGTGTTATGTTGTTCTATTACTAGATACTTAGATTATGTCTGGACTATTACTAATATAAACTTTAGTTCTATTAGTTAATTATAACTTATTTGATTAGTTTGAATAAGTTATTTTATATTTTTATTGACATAATTAAAAACATTATTTAAATAAAATTGTCATATATATTTCAATATTTACGGTTTGAAATAGATGAAAAGAATATTTTACGACCTTATGCAGGATTATGATAGAACAATAATGTGACCAGACTTCCTGATTTGAATAAGACCGTCCCATGTTCTGGATGTTTGTCTTGATGTTCGTAAAGATAGCCCCAGAACACAAAAATGTCTAGCTTTTTAGAACTGGCGTAAATATTTTCTAGAGGTCTGCATTATCCATAGTAAAATATGCGCTATATTTGCAATACAATACCAATGCACTGTGTACGACCATCTGTATATACACCTTATTACAATGGGTAAACAATAAACATGTAAATAATACTTTATTCTTAATTTACTAGTGACCCGTGTTATATGTATTTAAATTATTCATGTAAGCCTTCCTTCTCAATCACTTCTATTAAAAAAACGCATCAAAATCCGTTGTGTAGTTTTAAAAATTTAAACATATAAAGTGATATAAGGACAGAGGAATCGGCTTTGTTTTATACAATGTAGTGATTAACAGTCATGGTGCAAATTGGTCCAATTAAAGAAGTATACTTATCTAATGTATCAAGTTATGCACTGATGTTCATAAAATCTAATAATTGTCGAAAAAATGATGTCCCATTTTTAGCCCAAAAAAGAATGGCCACGTTACATAACAATAAATATCTCTAGACCAGTGATTAAATAATCAGTACAGAAAATAGTTTTATGATTGGAACGTTACAAAGCAAATGAGATAGAAATCAAACTGACAAATTCAAATTAAAAATTTTTCCGTGACAAAGACTAAGTCGACATTAATGTCTGTGCTAGTTAAAATTTAAGAATATGAATAAAAGCTTTTAAGTATATATAGTTAATTAGAAACCATTACAGTTTACTTTGGTATATGTTATTAAATTAAAAACTTGACTTAGTTGTTAGTAAGCTCTTTGATTTTTTTTTCAAATTTATCTTTTCATAAACTTATTCTCCAAATTCTCCTTTATTCGAAGTCTGTTAAAAAATGAAAAGATATTAAACGATTTCTCATTTATGAACTTATTATATTTTTTTATTTGGAACATAGTACATTCAAAATGGTCCCAACCACAAAATGAAGATAAAAAGATGGAATCCCAGTGAAATCCAGAAACATTATAATATTATAGTTATATGACATAAGATATTGTAATTATATTGAAATCAAAGTTATTTTTATGAAGGTTTACTGTGCCTAATCTATAACTTAAATATCAAATACACTTTTTGTGTCATTAATTATATTTATTAATATAATCCTGTTTGATGATGCTTAGGTGTTTGTATATTTGGATATGTGACGTTCGATCATGCCTCAATACCTGAATCGAATGAGTTCTTAAATGATGAACGGTGATAAAATTTGGCACTCATGTAGTAGGTATAAGACCAAAGAAGAACTAAAGCTGCATTTTACGATTATGGGACTGATTCTCGTGTGAGAGTTAAATATTTTAGAAAAATTTGGAGTTACCACTGTATTGCCCTTGAGAATATTTTACTACTATTATATACAAAAATGAATTCCTATTTCGCGTGGTCGTCCTATCAGGCCTGAGCGGATGGACTAATTTTGATAATTCTCTTTTTGTTGTGTTAGTTATTGTCAAGAGAATGTTCTTATGGAAAGAAAAACAGAAAATTGCAGGGAAAGTGCGAAAACAATACTTTTAATTTTTTTCATACAAACTAGTAGTAGCTTTTAATGCCAACCGATACGAAGTTGACCGGGTTGGCTAGTAAGTAACAAAAATAAATAAACTGTTCGTCCAAAATCGGTGTATAAAACCAGATGTGCATGTAAAATTCAGCTGCAACCCATTAAACTAAACGGTGGACGATGAAAAAGGGATATTTTTTAAAAACAATTTCAACGAAAGTGTTTGCGTTTAATATTTTATTGGAAGCATTTTTGGTTCGGCTATAAATACGAATTTTTTTCCTTAAATCTATCATTCAAACTTAGAACAAAGTCATGGTCTGTTAAAATGAGTCCAAACTTTTTGGAACGAAACCGATTTGAAAAAACGTTTTCGCAACTAAATTTGAAACTATTTCAGAAGAATAAATTAATTATATTACTTAACAACAACATTGCAGAGTTTATACAAAATCTATTAAGTATTTTATTTCATTGCAATCAATTTTATTCAGAAAAAGTGTTTCATTACGTGGTACAGTGGCTGTTTATTTGGTGCTGTAAAAAATGTAAATGTATATTCTGGCGAAAAGTTTGCAGGAGATTTAACGATTATTCTTTTAAAAGTGACGAACGTAGAAGAGTTTTTAATGATGCTGTGAAATATCTATTAATGCTAGATAAATACTATCCTTTACTCATATATTTCTTTTGGAGTTCTATATTTTCTACATTCAGAAATAAAGAGACGCAAGTTTTGACAAAGAACACTGAAGCTGTTTCCACTGTGATTTTGGATTACATATTACACCAGTTCCCGATTACTGTGACTTTTGACATATTTAAATGTGACCACGCAGACTTCTTTGAAGTGTTTTTGAAAAACACCATTACATTATTAGAAAAAAAGAAAAGTTTTACAGAAATTGCGGAACATAATGCAAATCTTGTCAAGTAAGTGTTTTACATACATAAATTACTTACAATTTTCTAACAGTAAAACTTTTTATTATTAACATAAAATATGAAACTAAATAGTGCTTTTACTTTTAAAGTGAAAGTTCTTTAGAATTGTTGCGATTTCAAACCAGATGCAACAGAAAAAATGACAGGTAAGAGACACAAATACAAAAATGTGTATGATTATATATAAGCATTTCTATCTTTTGTCGATTAACGCCCAATGTTAATAATGTATCTCAATCTAATGGATTTCAAGCAATCTAG
Organism: Calephelis nemesis; assembly: GCA_002245505.1. Taxonomy (NCBI): domain Eukaryota; kingdom Metazoa; phylum Arthropoda; class Insecta; order Lepidoptera; family Riodinidae; genus Calephelis; species Calephelis nemesis. The sequence goes on along the minus strand of NJDD01001075.1, from coordinate 208,344 downwards.
ATAGCTGCGTATCCGCCGGCCTATCCCATACCTAATTGCCATATTTATCCAGTCCACAGATATGTTATTGGCAAGAGATAACATAAAAATGAATCAAAATATCAATATTGGACAGCGAGTTTTGGATTAGGATTGATTATTAATATTGGCCGTTACTGAAGTTTCGGTTCTATCGTGTGTGAATCGCACACACACACACCTTTTTTTAATTATAATAATTACACATAAACATCAAAATATTAATAACGACGTTGATCTAACAAAATTTCTTAACCCCTTTACACTCTTACCATTCTAGGTTAAAATTATGCACAACGTCAAATTTACTGCTAGAATATATTTTATACGGAAATAACGGATATACGCGAAAGCTGGTAACCTGTTGGGAAATAGTCAGTGCTGCTCATGGATACCTTCAACACAATTAATTAGTTGCCAATGCGACGCCGGGTTAAGGGTCTACTAGACCTTTCCTTAAAAAGTCAAATGTCAAAGTCCTTGAAAATCGTAAATATACTTATTTCAGCAAAATGTGGCCGATTTACAATTATCCTTACACGTCTAGGATGCAGCTAAGAGGATTGACATTATTTATTTGTAAAATTACACAACGAAAAACACGAACATTAAGTGCATTTCATAAATCAATAATAGTCTGTTACTATTCCTATTTCACAATAATTATTATTATTATCTTCAGTTTATCAAGAACAATTTAGAAAAATCTGTATTTGCCAAATGAAAAATTGGAATATTCTAATGTTGGAATTTAGTTTTATTTAAAAAATGTATTCTTCAATAAGTTTATTAATAAGTTTATTAATTTTGATTGTTTAAAATGAAATCCAAACTGTGAACAGCGCTCATCCCAGCCTTGCTTTGCTGGGCACTATTTCGTCTTAAACGTAGAATATATTATTATTTTTTGATAAGTATTTACTAAGCTATTCATCAAATTCGATATTTATCCAATTGAACTTCAAGTAGATGAGAAATAGTAACATATCTATAACAATATGTACTTAAGTAGTTTTCTAATAATTTCTAGCTAATTTTTACGTCATCATAAAGGCTTTATATGGCCTTTTTTATATCATACACACCTTATCTGTTTATCATATATACGATGAAGTTTATATCTTTACATGATATATAAATTTAAAATGTTAATCAAAACCTAATTTACAATTATATTATCTTATTGATTTATTTCGTTAATAAAGCCAACAATAGTTATACAATTTAAATAGTAACAAAAAAAAGAAACAATACGTTTATAGGTCCTCCTCATTTATGGACACATATTAAAATGTTAACATTTTTTTTTCAAGTCACGAAACATATCGAATAGCAGAAAACATGTAATAATAAAAAAAATAGTAAAGGGAAAAAACAACTTAAGAACAATAATAATATCATTAAAATTATATTAAATCGCTCCAAAAGTAATTGTTCCTGTAACATCGCCTTGTTTAGGAGTTGGTTGTAAATAGGTCAATACTTATATTGTTACACAAGCATTAAAAGACCTGTTTAATCTTATCAGGAATGTATTTAGAATTTATTTTGTGGAATCTTTGGAAAGATGCAGAGGTGGGTTAGATATAGGTGATAAATTGGACACATTAAAGAGAATTTTATTTAATAATTCCGGACAGTCGATTTCGTTATCTATACTTACATTATAAAAAGGATTTTTGATTTTTTGTTTGTTCGTTTGAAATGACTCCGAAACTACTGGATCGATTTCAAAATTCTTTCACCCTTAGAATGCTACATTACTCTTGATTGACATAGGCTTTATTAAAATCGGTGCATTAAAAACCAAGTTACGCAGGTGAAGCTGCATAAAACTACTAGTTACTATTAAAAGAGATGAATGATTCCCATAGTCGACCCATGGACGAGCTCATGAAGCTTAATGAATTTTGTAATTTATCCAGTGTTTATCATATTTTTGTGGTAATTTAGTATGTTACTAGTAAAAGAAAAAAAATTTTCTTTTAGTGAATTTGTCAATATATCTTTTTTCATCCATATTATACCCAGTTTAGAGGAAATTATGTCTTCCATATTCTTCAGTACACTCAAGTCTGTCATTTTAAATAAGCTCTCTTTGTGTCCATCAGATCGGTAAGCTAATTTTGGCAAATTTCCAGTACATTTTATTTCATCCGCAAAAAGAAAGTGGAACATAATCTGACTCATACCATTATGCATTTTTACCTACTTTTCTGACTTATTACAAAAGTAATACTTTATATTAATAAAAGTATCTACTTACTGCTATATGTTATGTACCTAAATTATAATACTTATTTACCCAATAATTACGTCCACGTGTGTTCTTCATCCTCGCTTAAGTAGGTACAGCTAACGCCTGCTTACCGGCTTGTAATTTTAAACGTTAATTATAGAAATAATAATGCAATTTATACAAAATTTTAGGTGATTTACATGGTAATAAGAACCTTATAATGTAGTTTTAACATTATGTATACAATGCAAATATATATATACACGATATAAATACGATTAACCGAAATTTGGTAAAACCATCCAATCTTAAAAAAAATAAAATTCTAAAAGTGACTGTGTCTACTACGACTAGATATCCCAATTAACTTTCTGTTACAATATTAAAAATAATAAAGTAAAACTCCGTTACTTATCTCTACAAAATTGTTCAAATTCAAATCGATTTTCAAAATTATTGCAATTTTTATGGACTTCTACTTTGATTTTGTAAAACTAGCTGTTACCTGCGGCTTCGCCCACGTTTTCACAGGAACCCGTTGTGAGATCGGGATTAAAAGTAGCTTATATGTCTATCCAGGTTATAATCTATCTGTGTTTCAAATTTTAGACAAATCCGTTCAGCCATTTGAGCGTGAAAGAGTAACAAACATACACACATCCTTACAAGCTTTCGCTTTTATAGTACGAGTATTAAGTAGGATAGTAGGTTCTGTGTACCAGTGTGTCCACAGGTTACCGGAAAACTACTAGACTCATTTTTATTTACTTTGTGTTATTGAAAATAGCGTTTTACCAAAATAAGGTACAGGTGCGAAGTTATTTTTAAATCGAAGAAAATTAAAAAAGGCTTATTTCTGTGCAATCAAATGCGTGAACTTATTCAGATGTGCTAAAAAAAAGCGAAACTAACTATATCTGTTTTATCTGTTTCCACTGAAAGAAACATACACAATTAAAAAGAAGAACTTTAAATCAAGAGAACTAAATTTTTTAATGCATAAAACTCACCAGTTATTACAAGTACAGAATTATCTATAAACTAGCGGCCCGCCCCGGCTTTGCATGGGTATAAAATATACAAGAGTCATAAAAACATTCCTCTTCAATCACTGTATCTATTAAAAAAACAGCATCAAAATCCGTTCCGTAGTTTTAAAGATTTAAGCATACAAAGGGACATAAAGACAGAGAAAGCGACTTTGTTTTATTCTATTTATTACTTATTACAGTGATAAAGACGAATACTTAATCATTGTTATAAAGCTTTTAGAGATCTTATATTTATACTATAAATACTATACCTAATAATAAAATGCATGTTAAAAATTATCGATATGATTCGATCAGTAGCATCCTTAGCCCCAAAATTACTTTCAAGCATTTAAGCTTATAAGCCGAATTAGTTCGAAACCACAATAAAAGTATTCCGAATTTACGAGGGTGAAATTTATTTTTTTGGGTTTGAACAAAATACAATTTTGAATTACGGTATGATTGTTGTAGTCTTATATATCCAAGGTACAACGAAATCACTACATAGTTTAAAAGCAAAGTCGCTTCCTCTGTCCCTATGTCCCTTTGTATGCTTAAATCTTTAAAACTACGCAACGGATTTTGATGCGGTTTTTTTAATACATAAAGTGATTGAAGAGGAAGGTTTATATGTATATTTCATAACCGTACAAAGGCGGGGCGGACTGCTAGTGGATTATAATTTCCAAGTTATGACTCAGAAAAATTTTGAAATAGAGGGGAAGAGAGTGCCTTTACAATTTGAATTTAATCACAAAAACTAATTTAAGTATTTTTTTTACTTTTAAATTTTTTTGTCATGCTAACTCAATAAATATTATAAATTTGTACTTTCATCTACAATAGTTTTGAACATATACCCACCTACACCGAATAGTGACTTTCAGTTATTTGTGAATTTCTGTTCATATTCTTGGTGTGACCAATCTTAAGCATCTTGGGGCTACCGAGCAATAAGTATTAATTTTCTTACCTATACATTTACATCCCGATTTATAATAAAACAGTAATTAAACTAAATTCATGTTTTTTTTATGATATTGGAAAGCAAACAAGCAGACGGATTTCCTGATGGTAAGAAATTCACGCCGCCTAGAGACAACAAAGGTGGTAATGGTGCGTTGCAAACCTGAGTCCGGGATGGTAGGCCTCGAGCAAAAGTAAGTTTACCGGGCTACCTTACCCTCCAGACCGGAACACGTCAACGGCAAGCACTGTCGTTATGGCGACAGGAATAGATAAGGTGGTGGTACCGATCCACGCGAGTTGCTGCAAAACTCAACCACCTAGTAGGATGTCACGGTGCTAGTGACGGTAAGCCTATGCTCGCCTTTTACGAGCTGCCTAACAGGAAGGCAGATGATCTATTCTAAAAAGGAGCCCGGACCAACACGACCGGAACAACGATTGCTAGTTGTATTCAGAACCCAAAATGAGGGTTTTTCAAATTTTTGTCAGTTTGTCTGTTGACTTTTACCGTAAAGGCTGTTGAACGAATTTTTCCCAAATTTTGGCTTATAGTTCGGGTCAACATTTAGCACACCTTTTACTAATGGAGAATCTTTCATTCGCAGCACTCATGACAAAGCCACTTTAACGTATGTACAAAGTCGCCTGCACTAGCTAGTTATGTAATTAATTTGACCCGATATTATTGGTGCGCCTATCTTATTTCTTTTTTTCCTTTCCACGCTTTAGAACCGTTTCTAAACTTTATTCTCTAATCTTAGAAATATCTGGTAATTTCAAGAAATCCGTCTTTTTTAAGAAAAACGTTGTAATTAATGCGTAAGTTTACGAACTTCCTTACTCGCTAAATCTAAACATTAAGACCATTGATACCTACCGTATTTAACAACGGATAACCTTTTTAAAAATAACTCCCGACAGAACATCATACATACATCTTAATATATATTTATCTTTATATATATAATTCTTCTGTGAGTGTGTATGTCACTGACATCCTTCTAGATGGCTGGACCGATGTTCATGAAAGTTTTTGTGCGTGTTCAAGGGAATTCGAGAATGGTTTAGATTCACAATTTGGTCTCCTGGAAAATGTTTCTTAATTATTTTTTTTAATAATAAGTAGTTGTTGATTTTAGAATGTTTCACATTGTATCCGACAGACTACGCTACTGTCGAAGCATTAATGTCAAGCGATACGAAGTTTGCTGGGTCAGCTAATATACATATATTCCTTGTGTTCGTATGTTTGTCACTCAACTACTTCTAAGCGACTGGAGCGATTTTGTTGAAATTTTTTGTGTTGTTAAAGGGGATTGGAGAATGGTTTAGATTCACAATTTGGTCTACTGGAAAATGTTTTTTAATTATTTTATTATTTGTAAGTAGTCGTTGATTTTGGAATGTTTTACATTGGATCCGGCAGACTGCGCTACTAGCGGAGCATCAAATATTATGTATAGTTGCAGTTAAGCCCGTCACACATGTAGCTATAATATATATTAATATGAACTATAGCAAGACATCTTACAATATATTTTCTATACAAATATTAATATCAAGCGATACAAAGTTTGCTAGGTCGGCTTGTATAACATTATAAAGAGCTATCTCGATATCTAGATAAATCTCATGTAACATTGCAAATAACAAAATCCGTTTCGAAATCGGTCCATCCTTTTAAAAGTTATAATGAAACAGACACACACAGACACGTCTAACTTATTACATCACTTTTTCGTCGGGACTTAAAATGATAAAATGGTGAATACATTCTCCTTGGAGCCGTCCCAGAAATCTACCACCTAATTAGACTCATGATGCTATTAACAAATAAACCGATGTTTTACTTTCACCAGCTGCTTTTTAATGAACGGCAGATCCAAGTTGTCGTTTTTGTGATAACCACTAAAAACAGCAGCAGTCTAACTAATTCGAAATGCCTAGTCTGCTCTGAATGAAACTCGAATATAT
>NJDD01001075.1:113494-200881 GCA_002245505.1 Calephelis nemesis | reverse complement strand
ATCCTTTTAAAAGTTATGATGAAACAGACACACACAGACACTTCTAACTTATTACATCTCTTTTTCGTCGGGACTTAAAATGATAAAATGGTGAATACATTCTCCTTGGAGCCGTCCCAGAAATCTACCACCTAATTAGACTTATGATGTTATTAACAAATAAACCGATGCTCTACTTTCACCAGCTGCTTTTTAATGAACGGCAGATCCAAGTTGTCGTTTTTTTGATAACCACTAAAAACAGCAGCAGTCTAACTAATTCGAAATGCCTAGTCTGCTCTGAATGAAACTCGAATATGTGACCCTGGTGTAAACACTGGAACTGTCCCTGGTGTCCAGTTTTTTTTTAATGTTTATGACCGCTTGGGCTTCCAAATATAATGAAAATCTTATGCCAAATCCTTTGGAATGTTGATCTGGCATTTATGCTAACATATCCTTATAAACAAAAAAAAATTTAACCGACTTTATATAACACTAGCTGCGCCCCGCGGTTTCACCCGCGTAAGTCCCAATCCCGCGGGAACTCCGGGATAAAAAGTAGCCTATATGTTATTCTGGGTCTTCAGCTAACTACGTACCAAATTTCATCGTAATCGGCTTTGTAGCTTTTGCGTGAAAGAGTAACAAACATCCATACATCCATACATACGAACTTTCGCATTTATAATATTAATAGGATAGGATGTCTGACTATTTTTCCTATATATGTTAATCGATTTCTCCATCATTTCTGAACCATTTTTTATAAAGCGGACTTCTAAAGTGTTCTCATTGTAACCAAATGTGGATCTCATTACAGAATCCTAGAAAAATCGCGGAAAATACATAAACTTTCTGTACTCAGATGACATTTAAAAAAATCAAAGTCGATTTTTTTCAGTTTTATTGAACTTAATTTAATTTTTTTATTCAGATGTAAATATTGTTTTTTTTTTGTTTTAGTCATAAACCAAATGTTATTGTACCAATCTAACAAAACATATCATTATGTTTTACAAAATAATTTTCATTTAATTGTATAAATTTTGTTGCAGACACTGCAGGCTGTTTAATTCGCTGTTGTCGCCAATACTTTTCTTGTATTTGGTTGGGTGTTCGCTGCTGATATGTATAAGCGCCATTCAGTTAACTGTAAGTCTAGATAATCTTAAAAAAATCAATTTAATGTCAGTCAAGTCTAATACTAAACACGCTTTTTAAAAGTCAGCGGGAAAATTTAGTGTATCTGCTATTCATACCGCTCTTCCCCAAAACAACGAAAAGTATTAGACAAACAGGCAATGTGGTATAACCGGCACATATACTTACACCAACAACGGTATACTTACATATAACATTGTATGTGGTTTTTTTTTATAACATTGGAAGGCAAACAAGTAGACGGATTTCCTGATGGTAAGAAATTCCCGCCGCCTAGAGACACCAAAGGTGATAATGGTGCGTTGCCAACCAGAGGCTGGGGTGTTAGGCCTCGAGTAAAAGTAAGTTAACCGCCTACCTTACCCTCCGAACCGGAACACGTCATGACGTTATGGCGGTAGGAATAGGTAAGGCGGTGGTACCAATCCAGGTGAGTCTCTGCGAAACTCTACCACCTAGTAGGATGTCACAGGGTTAGTGACGGTAAGCCTATGCTCGCCTTTTACGAGCTGCCTGGCACAGGAAGGCAAATGGTCTATTCTACAAAGGAGCCCGGACCAACACGGGGGGGTCCAACATGTACGGTATACCTACATATTATAGTGTATATGTTGCGTATATATATTGTAATCAAAAACGTTTTACGTAATTAAGCAAGTAGCCGGGAATTTTATCCTCTAAAAGTAAAACCTCAATTAAGGGGGCAAGTATGGGTAAAACTTTAACAATCTCGAGAAACCGTTTCAAAGTTCTACTCAATATCTGCAAGGTAAAGTCACAGTTTTAGTGTCATGTAAAACTGAACTCATCTCTTATGCACTGCTTGGTACGTAGCTAAATAAACCTGTAAACATCCAAAGAAATTGGAAAAAGAAAAGAAAAAATATTTATTTGCGGAATATGAGTGTTACAAAGATGTTACAAAATTATTTTAACGTGAAATATTTTGGAACCAAACTGATCCTGGTAACTTTAAGTTATAATGTTAAATACCAATAGAAAATAGTGTATTGTTACCAGTGATAGGAATAGGTAGTGCTTATTTGCCTAAACTTCGAAGAACATAAGAAACGGAGACTTCGTTAGGGCTTAATTTTTCTAGGACATCTGTGTCGGAACTCGGAACAGGGGAAAACAACAAGTGAAAAGGGAATGTGAAAAATTTCCTTAATATCGTTAAAGAATGTTACTATTTACCGCCTAGAAAGCAGAAATCTACTTATTCTGCCCTGGGACAGAGCAACAACATTAACAAACACCTCGGACAATTAAAAAACCTCAGAGAATTACATGTACTAATTAATGTAAAGAAAAAAAAACGTACCTTACCTAGATAGATAGATAAAGCAACTACCTCCCCTCAATTAAGTGTAAGGGATTACTTACTGATCATTCCTCTTTGTTTCAGGGTTCCACAAACGCAACGCAGATGTTGTTTTTAGCTGAATATCTTGTGTTCGGTATTGCGCAACTTTTTCTTTTCTGCTGGCACAGTAATGGAGTTCTGTATAAAGTAATTTTTCCTATGCCATTTTAAATAATAACAGCATGCACTCAGTATCGAAAACCACATGTCAAGATTCCCACACAACTGCCTAGCTTCGTGAACATTCTTTACTAATTTCATAATTAAGTCGGTTTCGAAGACCCTGGACACCACCTTCGCTTAACAATGGAGTAGTTTAGTCGTAGATTGTCAACCTACCTACCTTTCGCATAACATATCCTGTCTCATCAATATTTTATCTGTCATATTTTCCACATAGCCAAACACTTTCGTTCTGAGTTGTTTCTGATCTCAACATTGCAAATGCGATTGGCGAGCGAGTAATTTGTCACTTTAATTTTTCTTTCTATCGATTCCACCCTCTGCGACGACAAGGTCTGTAAAATGTCTAAAATAGCCTATTGTTTCTACATTATCAGCTCAAGGTTTACCAGTTACCCTCGCAACCGTAATGCAAAAAAAAATCAACCATTGATCGTAGTTGTGGTCAAGGCGTTAGTAAAAACAAACGAACTTTTATGCTTGGTTCCTATATTCAAGAAACGACTCGTTTTGATTACGGATGGTAGTATTTTGTACGCTTAGTAAGATTGCTAACAACGGTTGCTCGTTTTCGACAATTAACTCTAAAAATTTTTGAAAATATTAGTAACGCTCCGTTATTTTTGAACAAACTACGAATGGTAAAAATTACGGATTACGATTCGTTGATTATAGGAACTGATAATGAGCTTGGCTGGTAAGCAGTTTTTTTTTTTTATGTTATAGGAAGACAAACAAGCAGACGGATTTCCTGATGGTAAGAAATTCACGCCGCCTAGAGACACCAAAGATGGTAATGGTGCGTTGCCAACCTCAGGTCAGGATGTTAGACCTCGAGCAAAAGTAAGTTTACCGGCTACCTTACCCTCCGGACCGGAACACGTCATGACGTTATGGCGGCAGGAATAGGTAAGGCGGTGGTACCAAACCGGGCGAGTCGCTGCGAAACTCTACCACCTAGTCAGATGTCACGGTGTTAGTGATGATAAGCCTATGCTCGCCTTTTACGAGCTGCCTGGCCAGAAAGGCAGATGGTCTATTCTGCAAAGAAGCCCGGACCAACACGGGGAGTTGCCATATATTTCAAAAAGACCGCAACGAACAAGAAGTTCTGATTAGGAAAAGACCATTTTGCGGTTGGTCAGGATCTATTAAGTAGAATGTATCATCCGCCTCTCTTTCAGCTCAGTAGAGGAGAGCACCGGTTAAATAAATCAACAACAAGACCACTGGTGATAGAGTGCTGTGAAGTAGCTTAACCGGGTCGGGGTCCACCTTTAGTCCCGTGTTGGTCCGGGCTCCTTTGCAGAATATAACATCTGCCTTCCTGTCAGGCAACTCGTAAAAGGCGAGCATAGGCTTGCCGTCACTAACACCGTGACATCTGACTAGGTGATAGAATTTCGCAGCGACTCACCCGAATTGGTACCACCGCCTTACCTATTCCTGCCGCCATAACGTCATGACGTGTTCCGGTTCGGATGGTAAGGTAGCCGGTAAACTTACTTTTGCTCGCGGCCTAACATCCCGGCTTCTAGTTGGCAACGCACCATTATCACCTTTGCTGTCTCTAGGCGGCGGGAATTTCTTACCATCAGGAAATCCGTCTGCTTGTTTGCCTTCCAATGTCATAAAAAAAAGCCTCCAGCCTTACGTAATTCTGCCACTATAGTGACTCTGTCTGGTCCGGTGGGGTAGCCAGTAGACTTACACAATAAGCCTAGCATCGCGACCACAGAACGAACTATCTACGAGTCAGGGTGGGCTTTTACCATCAAGGAAACAGTGTGTTTGTTCGCTGACCTATTACACAAAAAAAGGCTGGCCGCTATAGATACAGACGCGTTTAGATAAAAAAAAAACTGGGTGACTATAGTGTAGCTAACATCGCGGCTTTTACAACTTCACTGGACTTCGTTGACGGGAGTGCTCAGCCCGAGACATCCTTATTTAGATGAATTGGACTGTTCCCTACAACTCTGAACTGACTGAACCTCTAATTGGTGATGCATTCTGGGTGGGTTGATTGGAGGAGTAGTGGCTAACCGCTCGGCGTTAGTCGCGAAACGCAAAAGGGTTTTTCGTTGCCGAAATCTGCGGTGATGGTGTAGCGTGGTGTTTTATAAGTTTGTGGAGGCTGCCGTCGGCGGCCATTGTCGGATTGCCGGGATCCGATAATAAGTAACGGGATAATCCTTATCCCGAGAAGCACTTAATGTATTGCATACATTTCAGTTTGAGGAAGTGTCTTCAGGACCCTACGAAAGTAAATGGTATTCAGCAGGCGTGAAACATGCTCAAAATATTCACCTGCTGACAGGGCAACTGAGATTCGTCTATATTTTCTCGGCCGGACCGTTTGCAAGATTGACATTACCCGCTTTCATTTCTGTAAGTATTTCTCTAGTCATATAATGTGAAAGGTGACAAAACTGATGCAATTTTATATGTCCAGGTAAAATACACAACTAAAATCTAAACATTTTTAAAACTATAGTGTTCGTAAGAAGTCATTAAAAGTAACTGGTTTCTAAAATCATTTTTAAGTATTTTCACGCCCATATCCCCGAAGAGGTAGGCAGAGGCACAACCAGGGCACCCACGACTAGCCGAAGACTTTAAGTCCCACAATGTGAAAGGTGGCAAGCCTATCGCCAACCGGGCACATTTCCAATCCCGAGCAACATTTTTTTTATTAGAATATTGGAAAAATCCAATTGTCTTTTTGTTGGTCGACCCGGGATTCGAACCCGGGACCTCATGCAGTCAAGTCCAACACCCGGACCGCTAGACCACAGAGGCGATATCATCATTTTTAAGCCCTGAAAAATTCTATTAGACAATGCTCTACAGCATTTGTTTATTGCCCGGGATTAGATGTGTGCCTGTTTGGCGATATGTTTGCCACCTATCACATTGCGGAACTTAGTTTAAAAACCTGGTTGTACCTTTGACTCTCTCTTGCGTCACGGGCGTAAAGATATTTTTCTTCGCAATGCTAATGCTAAAAAAGACTATTTACGTAGTAACTTTCTTCGCCCGGGTGCTTAATTATATATTATAATATTTATATTTTTTTCTATACACTTTATCATTGTAATCTATATATTAATACGTGATGGCAAATCTTTGGACCCCTTTTTACGAAAATTGCGCGGACGCAGGAGCATAAAATTTGGCACACTTATAGTTTATGTGTAGGAGAAGCGCAGAACGCTAATATTTTTCAATAAATAAAACATTACCCAAACCACCAGGCATTTGACACACACACAACGAAATATATTGATGATAACGATAAAAGATCACAAATGGCGTACTACACACACAACGAAATATATTGATGATAACGATAAAAGATCACAAATGGCGTACTAAAAAGTTTGGAAAAAAAATAGTTGGTCTTGAGAAATGAAGATGGCGCTCTTATCAACAAGATATTAAAATTTATTATGGTCGAATTTCAACCAATGGGCGATCACTAATTTCATTTAAATCTGTTTAGAAATTTTGAAAGAAGCAAGAAGAGTGATAGAGTAATAAACACCCAATAATCCATTCTCACAATTTTTTGCATTTATAATTATTATTATTGACCGAGAGAACAAAGTGAGTGAAGGTCTCAGAGAGTAGAAGTCCCCATCTGAATACTCTATTCTACTCTATGCGGTTGTATCTTTGCTTGACGACAACTAGATTTTATTTTGATCCGACATTAATACATTTTGGTAGATGTGTGAGTAATACGTTTAAACAAAATTTCAACTTCGAATACGTGCGGAATCGAGGGTTACGGTGTTAGGGCGACCTAATGGGGTTTGAAAAAAAAATCTTGGACACTTATTAGGTATGAGGTATAGAAATACCCTTTTATTTAAGCATTTCAAGTGTGTTTTTTTTATTTTCTGTTGTACATAGTTTTTAAATAACAGGCAAAAAAGAAATCCAGTTAGGTGCAATTCATTTACCGTAAAATGTGGTGAATAGGGACAATTTCCAAATTTACACAGGATTTTCAAATATTTTTTAAGGAAACTATAGCTGATTTATTTAAGAATGTTTTAAAAATACATTTTTTACCACTTGATGCGTGTTTCTTAATGTGAAATTATTATTTCAAATAAAATAACCTATTTCTGATTAAATGAAAAAAACGTCTTTAAATACCTTAAAAAATATTGGCTTTTACCAACCTCTCTGGGGCTTCCAATTTGTTTCATAAGTATACAAGTTATTCTACCTTCCAAACATGTCATGACAATGACGCGGACGCTAGTAACATTACAGATACCGGAATATGTGGATAAAAAAAGTAACAATCTGAGTGGGTAAAATAAAGGACTATACTTACCAGCTTGTCTGACTGGCGGAACTAGTTAAAGTAACCAGATACCTTAGTTACTTTGTATACTACACTATCAATGAACGATAGTTATATCCTTTCCCCAAGACATTTAGGTTGAAAAATAATTTTACTAGGTAAAGTGCCGACACTATTTAAAAAAAAGTGCCTCTATGGTTTAGCTAGATTTGACTGCATGAATTTTGAATCCCGGGTAGGGCAAGAAATTTGGTTTTTCCAATTTTCTAATAAAAAAAAAATTCTCGGTACTGGTTATGTGCCCGGTTGGCAATAGGCTTGCCACCTCTCACATTTTGGGACTTAGTCACTTCGGCTAGTCGTGGGTGCTATGGATGTGCCCCTGCCTATGCTCTTCGGGGATATGGGCGTGAACATACTTTTTGAATATTATTTGTATTTAAAAATTAAACATCGACACTACGTTATCAACCAATCCAGATTGGTAAAAATGACAAAACTACATTAAGGAGATAAAATACAAAACTTAAGACAAAAAGAATATTAAATAAGGTAAAAATTTTATATTGTTTCAGATACTCAAAGCTGCATACAGCTATTACACGCTTCTAAGAAAATAAAAAATCTTTAAATTTGTTTCAACGACAAAATAAATACAAACATGAAGAAAAAAGCGTGATGAACTTAGAAGCAATCAGCACACGGGTGGATTAAGTTGCACTTTGCACAAATGTAATAAGTTTAACATTAATAAAATGTATGTCTATATTAAATTGATAACTTTAATGAATTAAATTTTATTTTTTACTACCCTAATGTCCTTTGCAAATGAACTTAGTTTTTCTTAAATACTGGAAAGCAAAGAAACAAAACTGCAGAAACCACCCTCGTTAAATTAGCATGCAAATTTCATGAAAATGATTTATTTAGTTATAATGGGCTTAAAATTATTTGTACCTAATTATAAGAACTTTTTAGTTTTCAAATATATTTCACTCATTTCGACGTTTGTACCTTTAGATGGACCAAGATCATAGTTTCCACCCACTCACACAGTGGCGAGCATCGATTTGGCAAAGGTACTTTCCTTAAAATGTAATAATCATTCAAACATTATTTTAGGACCCAAGGGTTCTTTATTTATTTAATTCTTTATTGTACACAATTTATGACTTAAATATGGACAGCGATAACCAGAAATACACAAAAGGTGGGATTATCTCTAGGTCTTCAGATTTCTTCCAGCCAACCCTAAAGTTTAGAATCTGTGATGAAACAGTGGGAGGCATCATGCACAATAAATAAATAACCTAAACAGAGTAGCAATTAAAAAAAAACTAAACAATGACATACTATAAAACAATATAACTATAATTAATAAATCTGTATAAATAAGAAACCTGAAAATCACAAATTGTTATGCAAGTGTTAAGTAATATTCTTTCAACCGTTTTTTGAAGATGGGCAGGGAAGTGCTATCGTGGACCTCTAGAGGGAGTGAATTCCATAATTTGACGGAACGAAAAGTAAAGGAATTTGAATGACAATGGGAGTGGGATACAGGAAAACGAAGTATTGAGTTACGACTAGAACGACACGGTGATTCACTGGAGTGTAAAAAATAAAAGCGCTCTCGAAGATAAGAGGGGGCAGATGGATTATACAAAATATTATGAGACAAAGAGATATAGATATGAGAGTTCATGCGAAGACGGATAGGAAGCCATTTGAGTTTTGCTCTAAAGATAGAAATATGGTAATTTTTGCGAAGACCAAAGATAAAACGAATACAAGAGTTTTGGAGTTTCTCAAGTTTATTTAAAAGAGTTTCTGTAGCATCGAGAAAACATAAATCAGCATAACCAAGAATAGGCAAAATGAGAGTTTGAACGAGGGTGATTTTTGTTTTAATAGGGAAGGAAATTTTTAAGAGATTGCAATTTGTGAAAAATGAAATAAATTTTCTTGCTTACGAAATTAAAGTGATCCTCCCAAGAAAGGTCTGAACTAAAAATAACACCCAAGTTGGTAACACTAGGGGAAAGATGGATCTGAGTTCCATTATAAACTATTGGAGGCAAGCTGGAGTAATAAATGGATTGAAGCATGTGTCTACTTCCTATGATAATCGCTTTGGATTTAAGTGGATTAACTAGGAGGCCAAACGAATCAGCCCAAGAGAAAGTTGCAGCTAAATCAGCTTTTAGAGTATGCAAGGCTCCCATTACATCCGTAACATCTAAGTGACGGTAAACTTGTAAGTCATCAGCGTATAAATGAAAATTTGATGAGAACACTGGTGTTATAGTATTAATAAAAAGAGAAAAAATTAAAGGGGATAATACACAACCCTGCGGAACACCAGCGACGATATCGCACCATCCAGATTCAGCGTCATTAATAGATATAAATTGTGAGCGTCCACGTAAGGTAGGAGCCAAACCAATTCAAAACTGGTAATGAAAAATTGAGAGCACTAAGGAACCCAATCAGCAAATCAAAATCCACTGAGTTGAACGCACTACTAAAATCCAACAAAACAAGTATGGTGAGAAATTTAGAATCGATTGCAAAACGAATGTGATCAGAAACCTTAACAAGCGCTGTAACTGTACTGTGTCTGTGTGTGTGTGTGTGTGTGTGTGTGTGTGTGTGTGTGTGTGTGTTCTTTGATATAGAAACGTCGAATTTTATAGAAATGCCTTTAAACCTAAACCAGAGTTTTCCTAACATGATTTTGCGACCCAGAAGCAATTCCTTCGAGGTACTAACGTGTTTGAATGGAATGCCTTTAGTGGTAGGTACAGACAGACAATGAAATTTATCAACTTTTTAGACAGCCCCATAAATTTCTAACTAACTATGAGGTACAAACAAAAAAAGTTGATACAATCAGGTACAAACGATTTTAAACTCGTTCCGAATATAAAATGTATTTTTAAAGTTTTGCCTGCTTGTGTTCACGAAGTTGTAAAAGCCCGACCAAAAAAGTCAAACAAACTCTGTAGTGTTATGAGTATAAAGCTATATTAGGTATGTTATAATTAAAAATACTACTGGACTTTACACTCCTAAACAAAGCCCAAGGAAGAAGATTGAAAACGAAACCATCAAAAGAAACGAAATATTAAACTTTAAGTTTACCAGAGATTAGTATATGTACGAGGGCCAAACTGAAAGTTTTTAGAACTGGCAACTTAAAAGCATTATATCAAAAAAAATAAGTTTAAATTTTGAAAATAGAACTCTTTACCAATAATATTGAGTATACATTTCATTCATTTGTCATTTGTTTTACGATTTGGTGGCAAATTGAAAATTGTCTGTGCACGTCAGAATGAATTTAAGCCGAGAAAATTTTCGTGCAATGATTTTTTATGACTTTTGATGTCATATAAGTCAACAAGAAAGTTATGATAGACTTCGATTGACTTTTCACGATGAAGCCCCATCTCGTGCCACAGTTTACAACTGGTTTAATGAATTCAAACGTGGTCGAACGGTCGAAGGGACGGCCTTCTACAGCGACGACTAAAGACAATATCAGTGTTGTGCGGCGTATGATAGAGACTGACAAAAGAGTGACCTATCAGCAGATTCGGACAAGTCTAGGCATAGGTATGAGTCAAGTGCACAAAATCCTCCATGAACATTTAGCGGTCAGGAAGCTTTGTGCCCGCTGGATACCGCATAATTTGACCGAGGCTCAAAAACTCCGCCGTGTTGATTGGTGCCGAGAAATGATCCAAAAATTTAACGGAGGTGACTCAAATGCTGTGTTCGACATACTAACGGGTGACGAAAGCTGGATTTACTGTTACGATCCGGAAACCAAAGTGTTTCCTTCCGAAGAGTTGCCAACTAAAGTGAAGAGAGGTCGAAGTGTTGGAAAAAAGATGGTGGCTTCGTTCTTCGGAAAGACAGGTCATTACGCGACAGTTGTCTTAGAGGATCAGAAAACGGATAATGCAGAGTGGTACACTAACAACTGTTTGCCACTTGTCTTGGAAAAAGTTCGAGAGAAACGACCTCGCAGCAGGATCCTCCTTCATCACGACAATGCCTCGTCGCACACCGCCAGGCAAACGATCGACTATTTGGCGACCTCAGACGTGGAATTACTGGGTCATCCGCCGTATAGCCTCGACCTCGATTTTTATTTATTCCCGAAAATAAAAGAAAAACTTCGAGGAAAACATTTTATGGACGCCGAAGAAGCAGTGGCTGCGTTTTAAAACGCCGTCGAAGAGACCCCTAAGGCCGAGTGGGCAAGGTGCTTTTCTCAATGGTTCCATGAAATGCAGCGATGTATTGATGTAAATGGACGCTATTTTGAAAAGTTATAATAAAACTAATAACTTGCTAGAATGCTTAGTTTTTGGTTTTCTAAGAACTTTCAGTTTGACCCTTGTATATTATTGTCTTTGACTTTACTGTGGTCATCGCTTGTTCATACCTAATTATTGAACTTTGAGTATACCATGAGTAAATATGAGTAAATTTTTTGACAGTTAGCTTAATTTTGTTCAGTAAAAGTGTACAAGTGAAATTTAATAGTTATGAAGAAATTAATGTATCATATATTTCCTCGTTGCCGCCAAATCTCACTAAATGAGCTTGGGTAACGAGGCCACCACTTAACTTAAGACCAAGGAATATAAACACTCCTTAGCAAGAGCTTAAGACCTTGACATAACTTTGTATAAAATAACTTATGACTGTTATTAACACGGATTACGTGACAGCATGGCATAGCGTCTTAGCCGGCCCCGGAAAGCGGCAAATTAACTTTAAAAGAAAAGAGGTTGGCGGATACGGTCGCAGATGGAAGCTGGAAGGCTCGCTTTTTGAGGGTTCCATCCAATCACTAAGTAAAAGAAGTAAAAAGTAAAAAAAAATGTATGAAGTAAATTAATGAACGTAGTGTGGAAATATTATTTAGTGATGTGTACTGTGTGTACATGTGATTCTGTAAATAAAACAGACTAGTGTATGACAATTTCAGTGTTATTCTCAGGGCAAAAAATGCCCTGCTGAAGCAGGCCCAGGATAACAAAGAATGTTGAAGATGAAACCAGCAAAAGAAACGAAATATTAAAGTGTTAGCATAATATAAAACTGGTATAAGAGACAAAGAGAAAACAAAAGATTAATAAAAACAATTCATACACTATAGTCGTGGAAGTTTTGGCGCCATCATGAAAGATGATTTTTGGGTTCAGCATTTTAATTTTATAATTTACCAAAACATGACATTCTGTATCATATTATTATACATATATTTGCCTCGTTGGTCGAGTGGCTTGCGTAGTCGCCTAACTACATCAACCAACCGCGAGGCTCGGGTTCGATTCCCGACGGGGGCAGGCATTTGTGTGATGAACATTTAGATGTCTGCATTTCCGGGTCTTGGT
This sequence comes from Calephelis nemesis, assembly GCA_002245505.1. Lineage (NCBI taxonomy): Eukaryota > Metazoa > Arthropoda > Insecta > Lepidoptera > Riodinidae > Calephelis > Calephelis nemesis. The sequence goes on along the minus strand of NJDD01001075.1, from coordinate 188,454 downwards.
GTTTATTAAATTTATTCTGGTATCAGAAGTATAACTTCAAAAAAAGAATTTATTAAAGGATAACGCCCATTTTGGCGAGCCGGGACGGGGCGCATCGCAGCGCATAATTTAGATTAGAGAAATGACCATTGTGCCAGGGTACATCGGTGCGGATTTTCCCGAGGTGGATTTCGGCAAGGCACCCCACGCGCATTCTCGATACGGCCTACAGTCACCAAAGATCACGATGATATCGTGATATTAGCATTATTGTGAATAAAGCACTAATGACATTTTATCGCTAAAATTTCCTATGACAACTACTAGAGGCGCCACTTTACGTACTTTAGACTATTTTAACGTCGAGTCGCGTCTCTATTTTCTTGCTCTACTCTTTAGGGCTAACAGAAACCCACCGATGCAATGCGGCCCGGCCCGCCTCAGCCTAAGAATTAGTTGAAGGTTATGTACTTCGTGCTAAGAACTCACGCAGCGGTTTTTACCTGCACCCGTGGCAATCGCGTAACTGCGGCTTTATTTAAAAATCTCACGAGACCGGTTATTTATGCGGTCATACAGCCGTCGTAGTAAAATCATCGAATGCCTACTTGTACGATTCTAAGAGTCTGCAACCGCTGCCTTAGGAACTTGCCTAGGGAGCAAACAACTTCAGATGCTCAATTTGCAACACCCTAACAGGATACATGTGTCCTTCAAACAACTGTTGGTATTCATTTGTAATAACTTTGTGACATATGAAGCAATAAATGATTGATTGATTGATTGATGCTTCGGGTGTAAGACGCATCGTGAAATGTGCTATTACTTTTTGCATATGACTACACATTCTACAGAACCTGTGGGCCCACAACCGCCGCGAGTGCGGGTAAATATCACTTCTTGATTTCTTAACCTCAGTGGGCTTTGCAAGGTGATATGTCTCGACACGACACGCTCCGCTCCATCAACAGTGGGCGCTATACTATCCCTAATACGGTAGACATGCCAGAATGGCCTAAAATCTTAGCCAGTCCCAGGAAGAGATAAATGAAAAAAAGGGTTTTGGCGCTATCGTAAAAGAAGATGGTCGTAGTTTTTTCGCAATAATTATTGAATTTAATGTAAATTATGAATAAAATTAGATAAGTAAGGTGGAAATTATTTTAATTTTGTTTAGTGAAAGAGCACAAATAAAATAATCATGAATAAATTAGTGTATCGTGAATTTCCTCGCTGCCGCCAAATCTCATAAATGAGCTTGAGTAACGAAACCACCGCTTTACTTAAGACCCTGACGTGACTTAGACCTATGACTTACGACTTATGTCTGTAAAAGAATGTATTAACATACGGAATACATGGCAGCATGGCCTAAAGATCCTAGCCGGCTCCAGAAAGGGGCAAATTTACCTAAAAAACTTTAAAAAATAAGGAGCTTTGGCGCCATCGTCGTATTTTTTCATAATTATTGAATTTCGTGTTTATATTGAGTGAAATTAGTTAATTTAGGTGGGAATTAGTTCAGTTTTGTTCAGTGAACGTGCACAAATAAATCAATCATGAAGAAATTAGTGTATCGTGAATTTCCTCGCTGCCGCCAAATCTCCCAAAGTGAGTTTCTGTAAAGTGATCACCGCTTTACTCAAGAACCTGACGTGACTTTGTAAATAGTGACTTATGACTGTATAAGAATAATAAATACAGAAGACATGTGACCAAAGACGAAATAATTAATACGGAAGACATGGCAGCATGGCCTGAAGGTCTTAGCCGGCTCCAGAAAGGTGAAAATGGCAAACTAACTTAAAAAAAAATATTAAAAAAATAAAGAAAATGGCTGCTGCAGGTGCTCGTGCTGCTAGTTTAGCGATTGCTGAATTATTCTGATGAAGGCCGATGGAAATATACGACAAACTACTAATCTGCTGCGAATTTTCCTAAAATTTAATAAATGATGAACTGGATTATACTGTGTATGGGACTGGTGGACAATTTCTGAAAATTATCGTTAAATATAATGGGCTCTCGTATTTACGACTCTAATTCTTCAATTTGTTCTGTAAGTAAAATAAATTTAAAGATTATATTTATGCACAGACGTTGTCTAGAAGTTATTTTCTCAGACACTTCGTTTACCGCCAAGTGACTACTTTTGATGCCTACTGGAACAACTTCAAAGTTACATGACCTAAAATTATTAGTAATTATGGTTCACTATCGATCGGGCGCCATTTTTTTCCTAATGCCTAAGTGGTTGCAGTTAATACCTGCCCTGGCCGACCTGAATCCGAATTCATGCTTCCAAAATGTCTACGTATTTCGTACAATACCATTTTGAGGTACACGCTCGCTGTTATTTAAATTAAATGTCTTTGTGGTCAGATATAGAGCACTCAATGCATCATTACTCCTACATCCCACGCACCCTAGACAACCGAATTGTGCCACTGATCAAGAATAAAGGTAATGAAATTCAAGCGCGGATTCATCACTATGGGTGTTCTCACAACCCAGAGAGACAATGTCACACTTAACAGTCTGTCGAGGGCTTTGGGCTAATGATGATGATGTACTGTTTAATGAATGTCAGCCTCGTTGGTCGAGTGGTTAGTGTACTCGCCTAACTACATCGACCAATCGCGAGGCACGAGTTCGATTCCCGACGGGGGCAGACATTTGTGTGATGAACATTTAGATGTCTGCATTTCCGGGTCTGGGTGTTTATTAAATTTATTCTGGTATCTATTTAAGTATATCTATGTATTAATATTGTTTACTGACACCCATAACACAAGCATATAATTTGCTTACTTTGGGGTTAGTCAATTTGTGTCTTGTCCAGGGATATTTATTTTATTTTTTTGGAGAGTCATTTTTTGCAATAACATCCTTTGTAAGAATGTACTATGTTGTTTATGAGTGAGTTTGTCTCTCAACTTGCACTAAGCTTATTTCTTAAGGCTGATAACAACCTATTTTGAGGGCTACATAAACTTAGTATCTAATTACTGTATATTGATTTAATTTTTGACTGCCTCGTTGGTCAAGTGGCTAGCATACTCCCACAAACATAACTACACCAACCACATGTCTCAGATTCAATTCTCGATGGGGGCAGGCATTTTTGTGATGGACATTTAGATGTAGTATGCATTTCCAAGTTTGAGTGTTTATTATTCTGGTAACAGGTACCAGAATAATAAACACTCAAACTTATTATTCTGGTACCTATTTAAATATTTCTAGATATTAGAATCTTTGATTAACACCCATAACTCATGCATATAACTTGCTTACCTTGGGGTTAGATTCAATTTGTGTAACTTGTCCAGGGATATTTATATATTCCTTTTATTTTTACAGAACATGAGCAGACGTAAGCAACAAAGTCATCATTTACATGATCCAGTTCGACCATTTCCATCATCTAATGTGGTCAAATATTCAGAAAATACAAGTTCTTGTTTGGGAGTGTTATTTAAAAAAATACAATTTAAGTGTTGCTATAGACTTACTTTCATGGAATTATTCATATCCAATTTTATGCTCAGGTCTACATCTGTATCTGGCCTCCACTACGCTCAGCTAATAAAACTTTGTTAAATTTAAAGTTCATATGATAAATGAACACAGTGTAACAACGCCTATTCCCTCTAATGCTGTTAAATTTAGTCACTGTAAAAAATTAATACAATGAAAATTGATGGTTAGGAACAGTATATAAAATAAAATGCTTTAAGAGTACATACAAGTGTAGGAAACAGAAGAAAATGAAGTCTGAATAATTCTTACATAGTATAAAAAGTAGATGTCCATCGGTCATGTAAAGACTTTGTCCTTTACAACAAGCTTTTACATGATCTAAATAAACCAAGTTTGTGTGTTTGTGGAAGTGTCAATATACAAACACAGTGTAAGTAATGTCATGAATTTGATGAACAAATTGCACTAAGGACAAAACTTCTGTTGTAGTCCCAATTAAATTTCAACTTGGAACTTACACATATATTTCTCCTCTATGTACTACATTTGATGCATATTCAAGTGCTTTTTGCAGTTTTGTATAATTATTTATTAATAATTTTGAAGTTTCCTTAAGCACAGTATGTGTCAGCACCTCTTAAAAATTATTTAGTTTAGCACTGTCACATTGTATTTTTCTCTAATATGATGTATAGAAATGGTCTCATTGAATTGAAATCAAATATGGTTGAAAGTAGTGTAAATAGTTAATTAGTTTTAATGCACCAAATCAGTACAAAACTATTTTTTATCAATTAGTTCTAATTTTTTCAATTTAAATAATAAATTCATAAGTTTAGAGTTGAGAATGTTAATAGTACAAACTGACTGATTAGTATTTTATGTTCACTTATATTTTGTGATAATTGAGTCGGTGATTTTATTTATTATAAAAATGATCATTTAATTTTTAGAAATCATAATTGTATTATTAGTTAATTATTTTTATTTACAGACATTATAACAATTACATTTAAATAAACAATTATAAAAATCTGATTGTTTGAATATTACATACCTAATTACATTAATATTAAATTCATCATCATCATTTCAGCCATAGGACGTCCACTGCTGAACATAGGCCTCCACTGTTGACTTCCACGTCGACCGGATGGAAGTGGCCTGCATCCAGCGAGACCCCGCGACCCTCATAAGGTCGTCTGTCCATCTCGTGGGTGGCCGTCCTATGCTTCGTTTGACGGTACGTGGTCTCCACTCGAGAACTTTTCTGCCCCAACGGCCATCAGTTCTCCGCGCTATGTGCCCCGCCCACTGCCACTTCAGCTTGCTAACCCGGCTGGCTATGTCGGTGACTTTCGTTCGCCTGCGGATCTCCTCATTTCTGAATCGATCTCACAGGAAAACCCCGAGCATAGCCCGCTCCATAGCTCGCTGTGCAACCTTGAGCTTGTTTATCAGGCCCACAGTAAGAGACCACGTCTCGGTGCCGTAGGTCATCACTGGTAACACACACTGGTTAAAGGCTTTTGTTTTGAGACACTGAGGTATTTCGGACGAAAAGACGATACGCAATTTCCCGAACGCTGCCCAACCGAGTTGGATTCGTCGATTCACCTCTTTCTCGAAGTTGGATCTACCTTACTGGACCGTTTGTCCTAGGTATATATATTCGTCGTCAACTTCTAGGATCGCGTTTCCAACTGACACTGGGGTGGGCGCTACATGGACATTCCGCATGATTTTCGTCTTGTCCATGTTCATCTTAAGGCCCACCTGTCGGGAAACACGATTGAGGTCTTCGAGCATTGTACTAAGGTCTTCCAGCGATTCCGCCATTATGACTATGTCATCGGCAAATCGAAGCTGAGTGATGTACTCGCCGTTGATGTTGATGCCCATTCCTTTCCACTCCAGAATCTTAAAAGCGTCCTCCATTGCGTTGGTGAAGAGCTTAGGAGATATTACATCTCCTTGTCTTACACCTTTCTGCAATGGAATCGCCTCTGTGCTTTGATCTTGTACTCGGACGGACATAGTGGCGTTGTTGTACAAACACTTCGACATAGCGATAGTCAATGTGGCACCGCTGGAGAGACAGTAGCACTGCCCAGGTCTCGATCGAATCAAAGGCTTTCTCATAGTCCACAAACACCAAGCATAATGGCAAATTATACTCCTCGGTCTTCTGTATAATTTGCCGCAGCGTATGTATGTGACCATAGACCTATGGTACTGTAGCCTTTTCGGAATCCGGCTTGTTCGGGTGGCTGGAATTCATCAAACCTGCGCTCGAGACGATTCGTGACGACCCTCGAAAACAGCCTATAAACATGGCTCAGAAGCGAGATGGGCCTGTAATTCTTCAGAAGGGTCATATCGCCCTTTTTAAAGAAAAGTATCACCACGCTTCTGTTCCATGCTTCTGGCGTAGTACCTCCGAGCAATACGGAATTGAAGAGCTTCTGAAGGACTCTTAAGTACTGGTGTTCCACCCGCTTTCAGAAGCTCGGTAGTGATTCCGTCTTCACCCAGCGCCTTATTGTTTTTAAGCTGACGGAGGGCCATTCTAATCTCGTACAGGCTGATGTCAGGGAGATCTTCAGTATAGTGTCGGGTCAACTTGGCCTTTCGCCGTGTTAATCAGGTTTTGCGACCGAGGTATATAACTGTCCATAACATCTCTCGATTTCTCTCAATACCTCAACTTTAGTGGACGTGACACTACCGTCTTCTGTCTTCAGCTTCGTCAACTGACTTTGCCCAATAGACATGTCTCTTGCGAACACTTTAGAACCTTGGTTCCGCTCTATTGTTTGTTCAATACGATTCGTATTAAACTTACGAATGTCGTGTCGCAAGGACTTGGAAATCCGTCTATTGAGCTGCCGGTATGCTTCAGCATCATCAGGAGTCTGCAGTGTCACTGCGCGTCGTTTAGACATGAGGTTGAGGGTGTCTTTGGTGAGGCTTTGGGGTCTATCTCTACGAAGAGGCCTGAAAAATTTAGATCCCACAGTATGGACAGTTATCTGTCATTTATCTCGTCCACAGAAACGCAATCTTCCAGGCAAGCAAAGTGGTTGGTTAACTCGAGTTGAAAGCTCTCGGGGTTTTGTATCTGGGCAACACCAGGTCGGAGCGTAGACTTCACTAGACGAGACCTTTCTAGCCTGACATTGATATTCAGCGTGCCCCTTACCATCCGGTGATCACTCCCAGGTTTTAACTGCGTGAATCACAGAGACATCGTTGAATATCCGTCTCTTAGTGGTCAAAATGTAGTCAATCTCACTCCTGGTTTTACCATCGGGGCTCATCCAGGTCCATTTTCTATGAGGCGGCTTCTTGAAGAAAGAGTTCATCATAAAGAGTCCCTCCTTCTCCAGAAAGTCGGCCAGCCTCTGGCTCCTTTAGTTCCTAAGCCCATATCCAAATTGCCCCACTCTCAACTCATCTTCGCTTCTCTTGCCCAGCCTTGCGTTGAAGTCCCCCATTACAACATTGAAGTAAGTTTCCAAGGTATGTATGGCTCTACTAATGTCCTCATACATACCTTCTACTTCTTCATCTTTGTGTGTCGAGGTCGGTGCGTAAACCTGTATGACCTTCAACGAGTATCTTATAGATACTCTGAGTATAAGGTACGCTACCCTGCTCGACACACTCCCGATGGATACGATGTTGTTAACAAGAGACTTGTGGACGAGGAACCCAACACCACCTTGGGACTGCTGGTCGCCCTCGCGGTAGTAAAACAAGTTGCCGGATTTAAGGGCAATCGTGTCCTCCCCCTAATTGTGAATTACCAGCCTGAGGCCTGGATGTTAGGTTAGGCATCAAACTAAGTAAGTTTACCGGTTACCTTGTCCTCCCAACTGGAACATGCCAACGGCAAGCACTGACGTTAAGTCGTCACGAATAGTCCAAGAGGGCGAGTCGCTGCAGAACCTGACCACCTGCCGTCAGATGTGACGGTAATCCTATGCTTGCTTTTTACAAACAGCCTAACAGATAGGCAAATGGCCTATTTTGCAAAGGAGTCCGTAAAATCAGGAACATCAGTCTGCTTTCCCTAAGATAAATTATTAACTTTATTTCTTTGGAGAGCAACGATGGATCTATTAAAGTAAAAAGCAACAGTGACCACAGATTAGACAGGTATGTCAGTGTCTAGCAAGTAGCAATGATATTGCAGCATGGATGTGTAGTAGATTGTTAGATCTCATGTGATTGCTCCTGCAGTCTATTGACCAGTACTGACATGTTGGCATTGAATATGTGAGTTCCCATGTTTCATGATTTCAAGGTTGGTGAGCTCAAAATATTTTTTAAGTTTTATAGTAGAATAAAACCAATGCTGCCAAGGACTACATTCTGGCGATAAATGTGGTACCCATAGAAAAATGGCATCTGACTCATGGCACATTGACTAATTGATAAAGTACCTTGGGCTAATCGTGGCATTTTTTGTAGAGCAGGTGTGAAAACAAGGTTTCAGGACAATACGCACTTGGGCGAGCCGCTGCATGTTAGGGCGGGGCTAGTCGTGGGCAAAGGTAAGGCACTCTGGAGTAAAATAACTGTCCATAAATTTCGTGGCTAACTTGCAAGTAAGCGAATGAAAAGAGTACGCTCATAACAAATACCATAATCGCAATTGCGCTCAGCGCTTGGCACATTAGATCCGTTGTAGGTTTCTAACTAGTCTGTGCCAAGATCTTTCGCTCTTAACTATAGCGCCCACTGATAAGAGTCCCGCCTCTTATTAGGTAGGTAGTATTTATATAGGTACTCGTTGGCACATTGATGCTGACCGGGCCGCATCGCATCGGCAGATTATTGTTACTTTGTACCAGAGTAGAGCAAACAAATAGGCCACCCGACGTTAAAAATCGTCAAGTATGGAATGAGGCGCTTCTAGTAGTTGTCATACAAAACTTTAGCGTTAAAATGCCATGAGTGCTCTATTCTTAATAGCGATAACGTGATCTTTGGTCACTGTTAAATAAATGTTTTGCCTAACTGGTTGATATTATGTATGCCGTCATAAATAACGACATTTTTTCTATGTTTTTTTTATGATATTGAAAGGCAAACATACAGACGGATTTCCTGATGGCAAGAAATTCACGCCGCCTAGAGACACCAAAGGTGGTAATGGTGCGTTGTCAACCTGAGGCCGGGATGTTAGGCCTCGACGGCAGGAATAGGTAAGGCAGTGGTACCAATCCGGGCGAGTCGCCGCTAAACTCTACCACCTAGTCAGAATTCACGGTGTTAGTGACGGTGAGCCTTTGCTCGCCTTTTACGAGCTGCCTGGCGAGGAAGCCAGATGGTCCATTCTACAAAGGAGCCCGGACCAACACGGGGAAATTGCTATGCTTGTTTTGGCGTCAATTTCAAGTGACGTCATTACAGTCCTCATTCTTGCCAAGAACGCCATATTTGGTATTCAATTTTATAGAGATGTGCTATTACAATTGTCGATATTTCATTTTACCTTTTTTGGAAATAATATTTGGACAAGATACAAATGGATGCCAGTATGATCACATTTTTGTAATGATAATTAATTAATCTTGTAATAAATATAAAGAGTTAACTTATTTAAATACTAAACACATTTGCACACCATAATGTAAAAAAAAATATTTTGCTGAAAAGTAAATAAATATTCTTACTTTGTTCTCATTACATTTCTCTATTTAAAAGCCAATTAAGTAGCATTAAGTAAGTAAGTTGATAGTTTTAATTTCATTCGGTAGTTAAATGATAATTCTTTTTTATTTGCCTAAACTTAACTATAAATCGTCACTAACAGGATCATGTATCGATATCGATCCTCTACCTACTTTTTTTGGACAGCCTTATAATGTCAGAATGTGACCCATATTTTGTAGCCAATGGCAAGATTTTTTCGTAGACCTATTTCATGTTCATATACTTAGAGGGCAATGATATTTTACAATAAAAATAAACTGCGTTTGGTTGTATTACGACAAATCAACTTTCTGTAACTAATTATGACAAATGGGTAGCACGTTAATTTTTGTGATTGTGTAAAGTTTACTTAAAGTGACACATGTCACTAGACGTAACATGGTGAAAAGGTATAACCCGTATAATTTGAAAGTAAGTCTTAAGCAGGCCCCCACCACTCGACCGTACCTACAGCGATAAATGCCTACAAATTCGCGTGGAGCCGCATCCACTCAGACAGTGGTTGTCGCGCTTTGTCGCCGCTTATGCGTCAAACTCACGTGTGTGTTTATTAAAAGTTTTATAATACGTTTAAATAGAATGAATGGTTTAAAGCATTGTTCATTTGACGGATGTTTGTCGAAAAAAAGGACGAGAGACTACCATTTAAAAAAAAAAACTAATAAAAAAAAATTCTTTATTTGCTAGCTATACCACCTACATAGAAAATACATACAAAACTTAAAATTTACTGCAACTACGAATCATTCTAATCGCAGACTACTGATTAGTTATTATTATCTGTGTATAATATAACATTAGTCACGACTAATTTGTTAATTACTCGTAAATGAAAACAGTAGATACCTAGGTAAGTACTTCAAAACTTACTTTTATTACAATGAGTAAATATCTACCTACTTACGTATTTTGGATTATCGTGTTGTTCACAAATAAAAGTAGCCTGAAGTAAGTACTTATTATCTTGTACCTAAAAACCAAAGCGTTGTTTTCTTTTTTATTCCGTGTTATGAGAGACTACCTATCTTATTTATTGCAATATATTCTATCTACCTCATTGACCGAGTGATTCAAGATTCCGAGGTCAAGTTTCTCCTCCGATTACCAGACCTACCTACTCAATGTGCTCATAAAATTTCATGAAAATCGGTTAGGCCGTTTCGGAGGAGTACGGTAACTAACATTGTGACACAAGAATATCTAATATATAAAATTCTCGTGTCACGGTGTGTGTGATTTAACTCCTCTGAAACGACTCAACCGATTTTCGTGAAATTTTGTGAGTATGTTGAGTAGGTCCGAGAATCGGCCTACATCTACTTTTCATACCCCTAAGTGACACGGGTGATACACCCCAATTTTTTTACTAAAATCACATTAAAAAAGTAGCAGAACAACGTTTACCGGGTCAGCTAGTTGTATATAGTAGATAGCAGCGCTGGCGAAGCCGCAAGCTGACGACCCTAGCACCATAGGTATCGCGTTACTCGACGCTAGACAGCGACAGAGTTATGCGTTAAAAGAGAACGGGAATAGGTGAATATCTCGTGAGGTACGGAGCGCTTGTACTAGCTGAATTGAACTTTATTGCTTAGGAACAAGAGTCGCTATTTGTATGAATTGTTACAACAAAGAGATGGTTCTGTACGATAGTACATATTATTATTCTGTGTATAAATGCATTCAGATATAAAAAAACATTGTAAACTTATTTTTTTTTATTTTTTATATAAAAGTTGCGCCAAACTGTCGACAACTAAATTATTCCATACAGTTGGATCGTCGAAACGCAAACACAGTAGTAAAGTAAATTCGTGCGAAACTTACCCTCAGCACACATGTCTATTTACCTAAATTTAACTGTCGGTTATCACTAACAGTCTGCCTCGTGTGAGTATTTTTGAAATGATTTACTATACTATCGTGTTTACGTTTAACGACCTTGATATATGGAGTTATTGTCAGCGCCTCTAGCGGACAGTCAAAACAACTAATTTATTCCATATATTTGGATCGTCCAAACGCAAACGCGGTAGTAAAGTAAATTCGTGCGAAACTCACACTCAGCACACTGATCAAGTATCGATATCGATACGCTACTTGTTCTCAACAGCCATATTGATGTCAGAACCACAAATTAAGCCTCTTATTACCAGGTATTGGTCAGAACGATAGAAATAGGAATATGTATTTAATGGCCGATGTTCTAATTGCTCGAAGCACAGAAGTGATAAAATTTGTGTAATTTTTTTATTGTCTGTTGGCAATGTGTCTCGCTAATTGTTTCGCTTGACTAATGACAATTGACAACTGACAATTTGACATTTGAGTTTGACAAATTTGTATTTCTCATTGCTATTTTCTATTTTCATTTTTAGAAAAACTATTATTTGTAAATGTTTTTATAAATAAACATAGTCAATTTAGTGTTTTATTTAAAATGTGCCATTGATACGAGTTCATTGAATGTGAATGTTAAAATAATTCCAGGATCTTCCTGAAAATGTCATTCTAATTGTGTTTGTAGTGGTAGGTACTATTTACTGAAACTGAGTTATTTCCACTGGATTTTAGTGGACAATACTTGTAAGAAAGTCATGGATAATCAAAATCAACCAGATCGGACAGCCCCTGTTCAATATGTACGCGCTTCAAGAGCGTTTAGACAATTTAAAAACCCACCGCAGCCGCATATGTGTATTCAGGATACGATAAAGAATTCAACAGAAAAGCTATACATAAATGTACTGGGATGGCAAAAAATTGCTAACCCTAAACAGTACTCAGATCCTATTCCTTTGTATGGGGGTATGCAAGTAAGTATTTGCAGTGTAAAAGTTTAAACACATTTTACGCTTATTTGCATTTAATTGCGTGATTACTGAATAAATAAAATAACATTTCACTATCCAGCGGCTACATACTTAGTATATCAACTAATAAAAAAACTGTTAAATGAATTAGTTGTAGTATAATCACAGTATTTGTATACATTTATTAAGTATTATATTAATTGATCAATTAATAAATAATTTGAAATGTTCCTAAATAATATCTGAAGTCCATTCCCAATATATATGTATATATATCTCGTCGTAATTCATTATTTGTAAGATGTTGCCAGTCTCTTGACTGACACACTCACACAAGTAACCTAGGTGCTAATTGAGGCCATGTAATGAAAAATGAAAACAGACATAATTACTTAACTTACACAAAAGGAAATTAACATATTGTATACTGGCCATTCTATACTTTTTTTGGGTAATTTTTATTACATTAAATTAAAAATAATAAATTTATATCTTAGTTCTGGTTCTGATGTGTTTACTACATTTACTAAACTTATTATAGAATTTATTTAAGTACATAATTTAATATAGTGTTGTTGAACACTACACAAGTATTTCATTTGCATATGTTAAATTCATATAATTTGTCCAGACATATTTTTTATTTCATTTTATTTTTTCCTACAAGGTACATCAAGCTTGTGGTCCAAACAGTAACAGACCTCCATTGCTAGTGTTTGCAGTGATGGTCAACCCTGACATTCTAAAAGCAAATGGCAAAAATGCTTCCAATGCCACTGTGAGTAAGCTTCTTCATTATTTTAGTTGTTAATCGAAATGTATGGAGTTGTGACAATTAGCACTCTATACTCTCCTTGCCTTTGTGTGAAGATGTATATATATGTGTGTGTGTTGATGTAATTGACATACTGTAACCCTACTCTTGAACCTCAATTAATGTAATATTGGAAATTGGAATCAAATATGTCATTTTAGATACTCTTGAACACAATCCAAACAAGTTATAAATATTTAGTTAATAGTAAACAATAAATTATTTTATCAGATTTGTTGAGTTCTCTAGTAACAAAATGTTAATGATCCACCAGAAAAGTGTTCAAAAGTACCTACAATGAAATATACAATTCCAATTTCCAATTTGCATAATATTGAGTTTCAAGGGTAACCCCGCTGTATTTTTTATCAACAGTTCCATTGCAGGTTGTTTATATGGTGACCAAAATAGTTTTTATTATGTGCCTATTTCGTTGAGTAATTAACATGAATATATACAGATCAGGTTTGCAGCACATCACTACCACCTTTGTTGTCTCTAGGCAGAGTGAATTTCTTACTATCAGGAAATCCATCTGCTTCTTTGCCTTCCAATATCATAAAAAATATCACTTTTGTGGTTGCAATAACTTATGTGGGAGGTATTGATTTGTCTGATTGTTAGCCAACTCTGCTTGACCAATTTAAGTAAAGTTTGCCCTATTGAAGTTATGTTTTATTAAAATTTGAATTTAAGCAGATATATTTTTTGAATAAATGAAATTTGTGATGTCTGGCTGGTGCAATAAATATTGAAATTTGTGACTGGTCTGCAAAAACATACATTCTAATACAGATGCATTAGTTTTTTTTAATTTTATGTTAAGCATTATGATATGTAACCTTTGGATTATAAGCACAAAATCACAGACCAGGTTCTGCCTGGTATTCAAGTCTTTGTTACAATTTGATACATACTGTACATCAACTTATTTTACTCCTATGTTAGTCCCTGTTTATTAAAAGATGCTTAGTGTTGGTTTAGGTTAAATAGATATGTTGTGTATGACATTACTTCTGAGTATTGATGTGTATGACCAAAATTCACATTATTGCCGTTGTTATACCAGTATTTTATTTGTATTCTTTTCATTTGTAGTTTAAATAAATTACAGGATCGAGAAGCATTAGTCAGCCTTCTATGTGATTTCGTAGAAGCTATGAATCCAGGATTAATGCTAGCACGAAATCCTGTCATTTTGAAGGATAGAGATTTAGCGGGGGAACTCAAAGATGTGTGGCTAGCAGTGCAGAATAAAAGAGAAAGAGAAAAGGGTGTAAACCAAGATGTGATGTATAAGGTATTTTATTTTTGTCTGCTTTTTTAAACTACAAAACGAGAACTTTATTATTTTAAAATGCATATATTTTTTTTTATTTAGACATACATCTTTAAATAACTTACCTATCATATCATATCCATGTTTGTTGGCATTTTTTTTTGGGAGGGGATTTACATTAGTCCTGGCAATTGATTTGTTTGTGAAAATACAATTTGACACACTTTATAATTTCTCAATATTATTTCCACATAATATTTATTTCTAACTTTTAGGAGAGGTATTCAAAATCATCCGTGGTGTTGGTTTTAATATTTATCATTTATTATTACAGGTGTATGATATTGATGGTATCGGAAATGAGGAAATGTTAGAAGAGGACAGACAAACAGTAAACAGTAAAAACTGCAAACAGTATGATAACACATCTCCAAATAAATCACAATCAGAAAAGAAGAATTCTGTGAAATCTTCAAAACAGATCTTAATGAATGCTGGTCAAAAATCTGAGTTTGATTCAGGAATGAATAACTGTCAAATTAATCAAAACCATCTCAACAGAGAAAATCGTTGTGGGAATATAGATTCCGATACAACATACTGCACACCAGTTTATGGTCAAATAGTATCAAGCAGAGAAAATCACAACCAAATTAATGATATCCAACAAAAGTTCACATCGGAAACAAAACCTTCAAGTTCATTCAGAAAAGAATGGAATTCAAGCAACGGAAAAACGTCAGGGTGGGACGAGTTTTCAAAACAAAATATTAAAACCAGTGACGATGTCAAAAGACAAAAATGCAAGACAGATAAAAATAAACAAACAAACGGTAAATCTCATTTTGATTTCTTTCCAGTATTTGACAATAAGGTTGCAAATGAATCAGATGACACAGCTGAAGGCTTAAGCAAACAGCCAGAAGGTGATGAAGATTCTAAAATAATTATAGACCCTTTGCAGAAGTTAGTTCTGCATACGACTGATAATAAAATATGTGATAATAAGACAAGTGCTCTCAGCTCATTTAGCTCATAATTGAACAGCTTTTAAATGTATGGCAGTATGTGTTGGCTTAAATGATATTTGAGATTATTTAAAGATGCTATATAACAACTTAGGACAAATTATGATATGGCTAGTCAAATTCATTTTGATACGCAACAAAGTAATATTAAGTTTTGTATTGACAAATTTTTGTGCTTTTCCATTCAAAGACCAGTGTAGTGTGTGAATGGCAGTTTGCTCTTATGTCTAAAAAACTCGAAATACAGGTTGAAGAAGAACATTTAACAACTTTAGTTAATGTTTTAGTTCTAAAAGTAAAGTAAGTAAGTAAAGTATTCACACGGACTAGTTCATTTTTAAATACAATGATTTAAGCTCAGTAAAACTGCAAACAACTGACTTCAATTTCATTATTATGTCACAATTTGATAACTTTTTTTGGATAGGAGCTCATATGCGGAGATGCTCCCATAAATTTTATCAATATCACCCAAGTGATTTTTGAGTTATAGAGACTTAATGCACGTATTTTAATGTACCTCATCTATTTGGAAATTATAAAAAAACATAATGTAGTTGTATTGACAACCTCCTCTTTTTGATTCGGTTAAAAGTATGATTTTTTTTTTTATAACTATAACAATTGATGTGAATTGTAATTATAAAAATAGTATTTTTTTTTGACTAAAAAAAAATCTGGTGTTAAACTGAAACCAAATTCTTTTTTCTTATTTCAAATTATTATGGAAGTTTTTGCCAGTGCCGATGATGGAAAATATAAATGAAATCATTATTTGTGGAATAGGATCTGTGAACTAAAACTTGTATTTCGAGTTTTTTATAAAGTATAGATTGATAATTTGTGTAAAACATGTTATGTGAAAAAGGTGACAACATAATTGCGAAGAACAAAAGCACAGAAAAGAATATAGTTATACATGTTCATTTATCATATATTTTTATTTAAAACACATCACACATTTCCAGTGTTTATTTAAATGCATTCATTGAGTGCAACACTCCAATACCAGTCCAAATTCTGTGAGTCCACATTTTTTAAACATATTTTTTTTAATTAAAATTATTCTTTGTTAAGCTGTAAAATGAAATATTATTTCTTTCTTAAAAACGCTATTCATATATTGAACTAATATGTTAGAAACAGACATTATGTGATCAATATATAGGTACTGTGAAAACCTATATTTTGACTAAATTTACAATTTTCTTACATTTTTTAAGGATCTATAAAATGAATTGAAATTGAAGTACCTAAAGGTTGTCTTAAATCCCAAATTATAAGTTTAAATATTCACATCTTTTTATATTAATATTTACATATATATAATTTAATTTAGTTTACTGTAAACTATAGTTGAGCAGAAATATTCAGACCATCACAGACCATTATGTTTTACATTAGGTACCAATGTTTTACCAAGTCTTATAATATACATCTATAAAAAAATCACGTACTTAAAATTTAAAATATTTTCTCATTGATTTGACAAATTACGGAAATTCGGTTGTTTTATAAATGCATCACATGTTTAAGTATTATTTTTTTAATAAATTGTTGAACCCATTTTAAAAATTCTTCAAACATTTTTGAATCATTGAACGTTGACTTCATGTATTCGACCCCTACGTGCCTCGGATACAACGCTAAGCTGTTGACTAATATTTATAATTGTTATATCCTTAGGTAATGTAAATGAATATAGACAGATTACTTTAAAAATATCTATAATCAGTTTTAAACGGAAATTCTAATTTTCCTTAAATTTTTACCAATAAAATTAAAAAAATGTAATGTCCATTTTTTTCTTCATAAAAAAACATTGTGATTGATAAAACAAAATGGGTCACACTATCAAAATTCAATTATTATTAAATAAAATCATGAATAATCTATTTCAACCTATATAAAAATGATAACGTATAAGTATACTTTTGTAAAATCAAATTTTAAGTTCACTTTTTAAAGTGAATGTAAATATGTAAGAGGAAATAATCTGTAAATGTTTCTCAACAGTGTTTTGCTGTGAACAATAAATAATATTAGGATGTGCAAAGAAATTAATCGAGGCGAGTGATCTTTGTTGTCTAATCGATATAATTGAAATATTGAGTGATTGTTTTATTCGGACATTAGTTAAGTCTTGCGCATTTCAAGTTGCAGGGCCTTTCTGTGAGACTATACACACATTCAGGATACATTTTATATATGTAGAGTTAACAAACGAAATATCTGAACCTCTTCTTATACTTTGAAAGAGCTGCAAAGAGTTCAGATATTTCAGTTGCCTACAATACCATTATAATGCTAATCCACGTTAAAACTACCACTGAATCAGAATCGATCTTACACACTAAAAAATCCAGTGTAAAAAAACTCAGCCGACTTGTTTTTTTATAATGACCACACCAATTGTATTATATGGTATTACTTTACGTTTATATTATTAAAAATAGTAAATAATAATATTTAAAATTTAAAAATAATTTTAATTTAACGGGACACCCAAGTTTGTATTATTATAATACATGTGCATTATAATTATAATACACATTACATTACACTTTGCAGTATTGAAAAACAGTAGGCCATGTATCTTATAACATTGTTGAGCTAAATTGCAGTAACACACCGTGCACCAGCGTGACTTAACAGATGCCCGTAATGTCTGATAGCTTCAAATTTCATGGTTGTGTGTTCTTATAACTTATACACAAATCTAGAAGAATAATGTTCAGTAAGATATATTTGAACATTAATCTGATATTAAATGCCAAATGAGAACTACGATAGTAATTATAAATAATTAATAGTTGAATCAAATGCTTATTTGTTTAATGTTTTTGAGAATGCGATAAATGTGTAGGTATTAAACACATTAGAGCCAAATGTAAAAGGGCTTGAAAATTGCATATTCAACGGAGGTTAGGTAGCTCGCTAGGTTAACCCTTTTCAACTTAAGTTTGACCGAAGGGACATATTATTTGCGCGTCTAACATTTTAGGATCATAAAGGGGTATGAAGATTTTGATTTGTTCGGCAATTTGTTTTTTTTTTTCAAAATTGCGTTCACTGATAATTCTTGCAAAAGTGGAAAGCTAATATCAATACAAATAACAAATATTCTTAGAAAAAAATTCGTTAAGTGTCACATTCCGAAGATAACAACTAAAGTTTTACTATTAACGGTTTCGACTTTACCGGCAGAATTACTAAGTTACAATTTTGGGAGCTCATATCTTCGAAATGTGACACTTTTCGCGTTATTGTCTGACATTATTTTTGTTTGTATTGATGTTAGCTATCCATTTTTGAAAGAATTATTAGTGAACGTGATTTTGAAAAAAAAAACAAAATGGCGGACAGTAGGTAAGCCAGGCTTCATACAAAAATATTGAAGGCTCTTTTCGCTTTAAAACGTGTTCAGTAAATATTACTATCGGATATTATTTTGCATCATTTTGTAATGGCGGCCAAAACCAGAACATTTATGTTTAATTTTATATTTTTGTATGAGCTGCGTGTCGTTGTTGCTAAATGTATATTTATAAATAAAACAATATCTTTGCTCATTGAATTGTTAAATATAATGTTAAGCGAATATTTGTGTATGTGGTAAATTTTATAACAAACTTTTTTGGTAATTTCTAAAATATGATCAAAATCTTGACCTCTAACAAACCAAACATCCAACACTGCCAACACACTTCACTTATATCACATATTTCTCAATTTAACTTCTTCATAAGGGGGATTTTGATTCTGAGAGGCGATAAGTGTAAATGTACAGTATAATAGAATATTATGTTGATAACTGACAAAATATACCAACATCTGAAAGCTTTAATCACACGATCACCTGAATGGAAATATATATGTTTGTTTTAAATTTGTAATAACACTATGTTACACTTATTACTTGTCAGATAAAATGTATGATCGCCTTGTCTATTCCAATTAATTGATAGGTATTATAATTAACACATTCACTGCTAAATAAGCAACAGCATATTTATTAAATGCTTATACTTCTTTTTATGGGTATTTCAGAATAAGTGCTGTTTCTTTCTCACCTTTTTTGAATCAAGAAATGTACTTTTATATCTTACTAATTAAAAAAACCGTAAAGGCCCGTTTTGTGTGAGCTAATCAGAAACTTGATAAGCTTGGATTTATGAATGTTATAATTATTTTGAAATATTTCTGTCTAGGTATTTTTTATGTTATTTTGTCATGTGAAAATTTGACAAACATGAATAATTTCCTTTTACCATATAGATTTTATAGCAGTGACCAAGTAATAACTATATCTAGTGAATACATAGCACTAAAAGGACCCCACGAGCAGTGAAAGTGTTAAATTAGTTTGATATAACGAGATTTACGTATGATTTGATGCTTATTAACTTGTGCATTTTCTAAAAATGTATTAATTTAGAAAGAAACGAATAAAAATAGTTTGATAGACTGACGTAGGTACGCGTACATTTTTTTGAGTGTAGCTACAAATCTAGAAGTTATTTATAGTAGTGTATATAAAAATACATCTCGGTATGGTATTTGTTGTCGAACTCATCCGAAACATAACAATAATTATCAGTAATTGTTAATTATTGTCCGAGTATGATTTTTATGAATTGCATTAAATTAGTCAACTTAGAATAAGATTCGCCGACATAGTATTTTGGAACTAGATAATGGTCAAGTTAACAGTGTACTCTGAAAATTTTATAAGACAATGTAACAGTCGAAAATTTTGTTTAATCCTGTGGTATGGCTAGGTTTACCAAAATTTTTTTTGTCTGAATATGTATTTAAGGAAAAACAATAAAAAAAATTAAAAAAATGTAGTAATTTTTGGGAAAAACAAAAAAGTATTAACTACATTTTTACTCATTGTTTTATGAAAATTGTATTTTTTGGTTTTCTTGCATTCTTTAAAAAGTTTTAAAAAATTGTGATTTTTTTTATGTAGTAACTACTATACATTTCTTCCACAGTATATAATACGGAGACCCGAAACACAGTTCAACACTATGTTAATGTTGGTAATCCTAGTTATGGCGATGACAGAGTCAAGTAATTGGTGCGGTTCTTTACGAACTGTTATGTTATAAATGCTGTACAAATAAATAGCAGATTTTTAGCTACACTCGTAAATATAAAAAGTACGTAATCTTATATTCTTTTATCAAGATTTCGTTAAATTGGATCGCATAGCTCGAATTCAGTTCTCGAATATTCGAACAAAAACATACTGAAATCTAAATAATGTAAAATAAATATTTAATATTTTTATGTACAGATTATTTGATTGCATTTATTTTCGTAATACAGTTTTGTTTATATTTTTTATGAATTACTTTTAACGTTAGATTTTATATTACTGTAGATAGTTGTAATGATATTTTAGTCTTGGACATAGGTTTATGTCAGTCTTACATTCTCATGGTTTGTCTAAGGCAATTAAAATGAATAAAATTTAAACAATTTTCAAACCCACATACATATAGATACAATAAATAAAACTTTCAACTGTATACTGAATTTTAGCTAAATTAATATTCTACTTCTTTCAATTAAATATTATCTACTGTTAACTTACTTTTTACGATGTAATTTAACTTTACCATTATAATTAAAATAAGAAAAATGTGTTTTATTAAATTGCGGATAACATTTTTTACTAACATAACCGGACAGGCTTACAAGCTAATATTTGCGACTTCATAGATAACTTCTCTCAAATATGTTTGTGTGAAGAAAAACATAATTATATATAAATATAAATTACCTGTTTTAAATAATATAAATAATAAATAAATTGCCATAACTTTCACGAGAATGTAACACTGACTTTATTTTTAATCAATTATGTTCCTTTGCTATTAAATGTGTTTTAATATTTTTATCTCGATTACATTATATTTTAGCTCGTATATTAGCTAGTCTAACACGCAATAACTGTAGCATTTATTGTTTTATAGTTGCGGAATGCAATAGAATAACAACTTTTATTACAACACTATATTATTAATGATGTCTTTAAGTGTAAATTCTTTTGAAATACCTATATCACATTTGAGATACTACGAGATGTTCAAATGTATTGTTTCGGCAGACAGATGATGATAGACAAGCATCGTATTTTTATTATTTTTTTTTTTTAGCACTTGCCCTGTGCGTGTGATAAATTTCTATAAATTTTAAAGAAAGAGAAAATTTCGGGCGAAAATTTTTTCTTTCTTTAAAATTTATAGATAGACAAGCATTTACGTGCTAGCCAAGTATTGAGTATTTTTTAAGTAAAAACTTCTTTAGCGGCGTTGTATCCTTTTTTTGGAATGGGTAAAAACTTCTAAATTCGCGTCAGATCGTAAGACGGCGCAGGGCGCATGCGCGAACAAGACAGCTCGAGATCTAAAGTAAAACGTAGATTCGATGTTGTTTTTGTATTGCTTAGATATTTCCGAAGAGTAGGCATAGGATTTGCAATGGATAATACGCTGCAATGTAATTACATTACCATTACATTCTCACAAGACAACATGATAGCAGATACGTATAATATCAACAAACATTGCTCTATTTTTTCTATCTTGAAAATAAGTTTTATGTGTAGACGAGCAATGTTTGTTATACAGATATTATGACGACGCTCCTAGCCGTCACGTAGTCTTACTTTAGCGAATTTTTTTCAAGCGAAACGCAGGTTATTGATATGAAAATAATATTTGTGCATAAATGATAGTACTTTAATACTGATAATTAAAGAAATTCGTGCAAAATTATTCCCTAATCATTCCAAAATATCAAAAATGCACAACATTAGTATTCAAGTTTTCGCTTCGGCCGGCACTCCCGAAGTGCAACCCGTCTTTTTTGCTTGATGCTGTAGCATTAATGTGAAAAAGTACTCTATACTTGGCTATATAATTATTATCATTTTCTCAGACCGATAAGTGACAAAACCCCAAAAATGTATAAAATTCCGTGTTTGATGTGAAAATGTATTACCTTCTATGTATGTACGAAGAGTAACAATGCTTCCGAATCAAATGATTTGAACCTCTCGTGGGTTTCTGTATTTATTCAATTTGTTAAAAGTCCTTAGAAATATTAAATCATAGAATGTTGTACCATGATTGTAAAGGAATTTATTGGATCTCTTGTTTACAGTATTTAAAAAATTACATGTCATTTACACATTTTGTGCTGTTTTGTTTTTTGAACTTCACCATCAACCATTAAACGTTTAAATGAAAATAATTTAAAAATTCGTATTATGGATAGGTAAGATAGGTAACATTTATATAAAAAAAGGGTAGACCGATTTTCATGATTTTGATTCGTCGGAACTCGGATTTATGCTCGCCAGAATAAAAATAAGCTTGGTTTTGCGTGAAGTAGCTTGTCTGGTTCGTTATGGTTTATTTTTCTCTTGTTCTTCTAGATTTTCTATGTCTGTATGAAGAATAAACCATCTAACTCCCTACTAGTCATCTCATAGACATAGGGTCATTACCAATATGACCGCAGTGTCGGTAGAATGCTGTGCAGCAACTTGCGCGTTTTACCAATTCGTATGACAAGTTCCAGTTTAACGAGTAAGACCGAAGGCGTCCATCGGTTTTGTTACTATCTAAAATCTCTTGCGTCAGTCAATTCCATAAGTAAAGAATTAAGATAGAACGTTTATTAACCAATGTAATGATATCGACTTCCTGCAAATATAAGTAGGTAACCTTACAATCTAGATTATGCGTACAAAATTCATAGCAGCGATTTTTGGTAAAACTAACAGCAATACCTGCAGAATAATGAGCGCTTGAATTAGGCGGTGGGCTTGCAAGAATCCTCCTCTGTGTAGAATAGACATTCTTCCGTCCTGTCTAGCAACGCATAAAATGCGAGCAAATGTTAAATGGCTTATCACCAACAAGACCACTGGGTGTAGAGAGCTGTGCAACTTGCTCTACCTACTGCTTTGGGGATCTACCTTTTTACCTATTCCTACCGCTATGGCAGATTAATTTTCTGAAAGTGTAGGGTAGCTGGAAGACTTGCAAGTTATTAGTTAGGCCTTACAGTCCATCCACACGATAGCGATAGACCTAGGTACAACATCTATAGGCCACGGTTATTTTCTACCACCATGGAAGTCGCGTGCTAGTTCGTTTTCATTTGTCACAAAAAAATATACAATATTGTATATGGTCTGTGAGCGTTGCTAACACCCATTGACCTTTATGCCAACACCTGTCACGTTCTAGCAGCTCATTGAATGCGAACGTCAACTTGTCACTAGTCACTACCACTATGTTTGTCACCTTGAAAGGAAAGACTCGATGAATTCTAATCGAGTCTTCCTTTTCAAGGTGACAAGAACAAGAAGCTTCTTAATAGCTTCTATCTATAAGATTCTTGAAATGGAACCGGAAACAAAAATGTTGGCAATTTTATGAGTTCCGATAAGCACGTTCCGGTTCCATTATTAGATCGGCTCCAAGTCATAATAATTATCCATTATCACCCGATATAGATACATTCATGTAAACTTGTTACTTGGTTACCAGCAAGTGCATCAATTTTGATTTGAAAGATTAGACTAAGTCTAGGTTTCACTTAGAGCAACTAAGTGAAACTTAGATTTAGTGTAAACTTGTAATAATAAAACACGAACACATCTTTTATGTGACGAATGTCTGGTAGGTACCGGTAATATTTAACCAGAATCGGTAACCTTTTTTGAATCATTAGTAGGTGCTGGTATTTAGGTCTTGTACTGATACTGTTAGTACCCAAGCTCCACCGGTACCGATATCACACCAAGGTCAAAAGTTCTCAAACATGTGTTCTCCGTTCTCGGTTCTGAGCACTCGATCGGCAAAATTAAGAACTTTTGTAAGTTTAAATAACTGCTTTTCCATTTATTTTTAATACCTATATATTTATAGTATGAAACAAAATAATGAAACTTATTTTGTTTAATTACCACTACAATTTTTTTCAGTAAAAGTGCACAAAGGAAATAAACATGAAGACATTATCGAATCCTCGTTGCCGCCAAATCTCACGACATTAGCTTGACTAATGAGACCATCGCATAGAAATAGGAATATGGGCACCGCATTACCCGAGACTCTGAAATAACTTATTGACGACTTATGACTGATTATAATTGAATCCCGATTTTGGTAAATTTGATGCAATTACTTAACTAATTCCAAAATATCTACTAACGTGAATGCTATAAACCAAATTTAAATAAATTGCTTTACTCAAGACCCAAACATGACTTTATAAATAGTGACTAAGGACTGAAATAAAGAATTATTACGGAAGATATGGTTGCATGGCCTTAAGGCTTTTACCTGCCCCACAAAAGAGCAAATTAATTAACAACAACTAAAAAAAAGAAAAGAGTTTTGGCGCCATCGTGAATGAAGATGGTCGTATTTTTTCATAATTATTGATTTTCGTGTTTATGTTGAGTGAAATTAGGTAATTTGGGTGGGAATTAGTGTTCAGTGAACGTGCCCAAATGAAATAATCATAAAGAAATTAGTGTATCGTGAATTTCCTCGCTGCCGCCAAATCTCCCGAAGTGAGCTTGTGTAAAATGACCGCCGCTTTACTCAAGACCCTGACGTGACTTTGTAAATAGTGACTAATGACTGTATAAGAACAATTAATACAGAAGACATGTGACTAATGACGAAATAATTAATACGGAAGACGTGGCAGCATGGCCTAAAGGTCTTAGCCGGCCCCAGAAAGGGGCAAATTAGCTTAAAAGGTTGGCGGGAACGGTCGGAGAGGGAAGGCGCGCTTTTCGAGGGTTCCCTCCAATCTTTAAGCTAAAAATATGTAACATAATGTAAAAATGTATAAATGTAAAAAAATGTAAAATTACTTAGTTGTGTATAAATGTGATTTATTAAATAAATTATATAAAAAGGGCTACTATAATATTAGTCAATATCTAGAGGACAAAAATCCATGGGAATAAACGAATGAATTATATTATATGAACCAAGATGATTTTATTTGTTTTAATTTTATTTTAATTTTGACACATTACATTGAATTGTTTTATTAATTATTATTTGTAAATGACTGTAATTATTATAATTTAATTTCGACATGTTGGATTAGTGACTTCTACACTTCATCATGTAGGTTAAGTATGCTTAAAAATAAAAATGATAATTATAACCCTACATAAAAATAGGCGAATTATTTTTATTATAATGCATTAATACTATATTTAGTTTCGTTTAGTTTTATTTTAATTTTTTTAAGATATTTTGTACTATTGTTATATTTTATATATGGAAAATGTTATTTTTTTTGACATATTTCAAGTGTAGTTTTCTACCTACGAAATAAAGTAAGCTTTGACTTTGACTTTGAAAAAACTGTACTAGTGAAAGACTATTGTAGTGTTCTATCACGACAGAAGAGGCAGAGGCCTGAACAAGAAAGGAAATTGAAGACGAAACGGGAAAAAGACATGAAATACCTATTAAGATATGGGTTTATTACATAATATAAGACTACTATAAAGTATAAAGGTAAAAAAATAATAATAAAAATACTTTATGTACTGACGTAGAAGTTTTGCCACCAACATGAAAGAAAATTATTTTGGTGTTCAGAATTTTGGTTTTATAGTTTGTGTGAAAATACAGGTAATTCAAGGATGTGACGTACTAACAAATTAACAAATATGTAAACTTCAAGAAATTTAAACTAAAGACGTATTGAAGAACTCAAATAACCTTTGTATTAGTGAATACACCCCAACCGAAACGACTTTTAAAAAGAGGAAGACAATATGTTCAGAAACTGAAGAAATGACTTTAAAATTTTAATACGAAAAAGAATTTACTATTACGGAAGACTTGGCAGCATGGGGGAAAGGTCTTAGTCGGCTCCAGGAAGGGGCAAATTAACCTAAAAAAAAATTAAAAAAAGGGGAAAAAAGAAATTGTTTTTGATTGTGACATCCCACAGGTGACTTTATTTTTACCAGTATTGCTACATCAGTATTTTTTTCACTGGATATGGTGAATTTTTGGTGTACGATATTCCGTAAGAAAAAGTTCTATTTCGTGATTTTTACCATAGGTACCTAGAAAAAAATTGAATGTTCATATTGAAAACCCTGTTTTCTATTAAGCACACTATCAAATCCTAAGTTTATGTCAAACTGACATTAGATCCTTTTAATTCAAAAGTAAACAAGTAGTATTTATCACCATTTTCCCTTATTTTGGGGAATTGTTAACGTGTTTCTTCCTCATTTTTTTTTTCTTCCCGGTCTTGTATAAGTTGGTCACATAGCTCAGTCTTAGACTTAAGCTGCTCCAGTACAGTACGTAACTTAGCCTCTAATGCTTGAATACTAGTTTTCCGAGTGGCAATACTCATTTTGGCTAAGTTTTAATAGGCTGATATAAGTTTTAGTAAATTAATAATTTATTTCTATATTTATTTGTGAAGTATGTTCTAATTTAAATATGTTTGGATTAAGATGTTTTTTGGTGTTATAGTTACTTATAATAATTATCTGGAATTTTCATTAGCAAAATCATTAACTTTCTATATCTAATTACATTTGCTAATATAGTCAAACTAACTAAATAACCTTTTCCCAAGTAGGTTAAAAAATAATAATAGATGCTATCGTACTAGTAGCGTACTCTATTGACAGTTCAAAAGAAAATGAAATTCCGAATCGTTGTGTATGTCCGATTTACATTTTTTCCCGCTCTCTTTTGATGAGTAGTAAACTATTTTATGTGGCGGTCGTATACAATAGCCCTAAAAGGTATGTGACCCAGCGCCCTCTATTGATGAGTAGAAATATTATATTCTTACCGTTATAAATTTTAAACTCTTCGGATTGTGTTACTTAATTTAAACATTTCTTTCCACAAAAATAACATATTTCCTTTCCACTTTTGTTTTTCTAAGTGTTCAAAAAATTAAACCTATTTGAAACTGAAAGTTTTTCACTTATACTTTCGTAAATTAAAAACACTTGGCTGTCACTATATTATAATCTTAGTTTTCTAACTTTTTCGATGTTTTTTCAACGAGATAACAATAGTCTTAACTAATAATGACACACTTCACTCGAATTTTAATAGTATATACACTTAGAACTCCAAAAACATATTTTTAATAATTATTTAAACAGAAGGCACTAAGATTTGTGTTTACGTAAATGCGCCACCTAGCGGCAACACCTTGCATGTGTACCTAGGGTAAACTTTATTATGAAGCGGCTCATGAGTGGATTTGGGTGATCTGTTGACTGGTTCATGGCTCGGGGGGCTTGACTTCTATTCACAGGATCAGTCATTAATAAAAATTCATACAAATTAGTCTGCCGGTTTGCTTCCCAAACCCACACACATTTTTCTTCGATTGTATAAACAGTATGTATTATCTATACTAATAAAATAACACGTCCTGACTGAATGATTTTTCATAGCCGAGCAAAAAACTGTTCAAGTGCCAATAAATTTGGTAAGTAGGGTCGTTTTATTGAGTAGACACCCACGAAGGACGAAATTTTAAAAATTCTACCCCTTAGGGGTTCACACATACGGGTTGAAAGTTTGTATAGGAGACCTTCATTTCTATAGTTAGAAACATGGAACTTTATTTTTGGCTACTTATTAAAAATAAGTAGATACGTATTTAAGCGTTTCTGGAAATTTTACCCGTATGGGGGTAAAAAAGAGGTTGAAAATTTGTATAAAGTCCTCATAATGTGAGAAGTCTTTAATTAAATTATATTTTAAATTATTCAGTAAATAAATTAACTGCCACGCAGAGGCGTATTATCCGACAAAGTAGGCATGTGCCTAGGGCCGCGATATTACAATGAGGCGCGCGGAAGTTTTTGAACTATAAAAAAATCAAACTTAATATTTAAGCCAAAATACACATTCAGATCTGATTCCACAGGGACATCATGGATTTCTATGTTCCTTCTGTCCTTCTTGCTTTCTTTACTCTCATCACATAATATTTCATACCTAAGTATACGTGTCCTAGTCTACCTAGTTTTCACTAATATAGGGGCGCCAACGAGATGCCTGGAGTGCTCTCTACATTTAATCCGCCTCTGCTGCCACGTGAGCAAAGCCGCGGGTAACAGCTAGTTTGTTATAATAGTGCTTTAGTAGTTAACTTTAATGACATTTTTGTATTTCCAGGCTTTAGGTAGACATACATCAGCTCCTCTTCAGACAAGAAACCTAGTTCTTCGAGTGTATGACGTCACGGCAGCATTCAAAGATTTAGCCGGAGCAGAAATGGCGCAAATCCTACACGAGCATAACGCAAAAGCCTCCCAGGGTCAACAAGACACCAGCTCAAGTTTAGAGGGACAGTTGGCATTACGAGCTGAATGTCTAGCAAATGTTCTGGCAACACTGCTAAGAAGTCTTAGGGTATTTTCTCCATGAAATGGGTAATGCCCATTTAAGTATTTGTTTTGTAACTACCCGATAAATTGATAGTAAATCAATTTGTAGTATGAAAGGAGATGTATGTCGACCAGTATTTACCTTCCATTATTTTTATTTCCGTACTTTGCACTACATACGATTAATCATAGATTATGTATTAATATATTCTTATTATATATGTATGTAAAATATTAACAGTATTATATTTACTAAATAAAATGTTTTAAATCTTTTATAATTTTATTTTTATCCTAACATATTATTACTGTAAAGTAGATATAATGTTAAAATTAGTTTTAGAAAGATTTATTTGATATTTATCTATGAAATAGCTATCTGAATATTTATCAGGAACATTTGTAGTCTAAAATATTATTTGTTTTTACCATTTTAAAACGAGACCAAATAACATTAGGTATGCTCTTCTGTTTATTGCGTATGGCAACTTTTTTTGTAGTTGAATAGATTTTAAATAATGTTGTACGTTTTATTGTTGGTTTTAATAAATTGTGCTGTTTACACACAGGCCTAGATATATTTAAATGACAGTTATATAATGTGTTTTACTTTTTCATTCTTTGTAGTGAATTCTACGACAGGGCATTAAAGTTTAGTAATTTTAGTTAATCTTATCTAATAAAGAATAAAGAAATTGATTTAAAATGCAATGGTAGTCATTTTGTCAAAATACTAAAGTTTATAATAACAAAAATATTCCTTTATTTTATAAATCGATTTTTATTCAAATCAACGTCTGGTTAGACTAAGTAGGTATCTTAGTACACACACACAAACACACACAGGCGATTTCACTGAAAGCATATTTCTTGTAAGTTGTAAGAAAATCTCTAATAAATTAGGTATCATATTTTTTGTCTAAGAAAGAAAAAGAGCCAGGGAAATGCAAGCGATTTGTTTTGGTTATTATTGTTTTGATTTTGCGACTCCCTCTTATTTGTAAAAAATAAATCATTCATTAAATAAACATGATGAAGATATAACGCAGTAATAAACCACGTGAAAAAAATTCAATATCCAAATAAGTTTGCCTTATAGGTATATGTTTATTAACATAAAAAAAATTCAAACTAAAATTTGAAGATTATTTTACACAATCGTCTAACGAAGGGCGATTTTTATTTTTATTTTTCACTACACGTATTTATGAACAGGTCAAAAAGTTACAGTCACAGTAATATCGAAGGTAAATGTAATAAACAGACAACCGTCGGACTATCGCACGTGTGGAAGAGCGCTAACTGTGCGACAATCAAATGTTTGAAAACTATGTATCTGTTTTTTTTATTAATACACAATTTGAATTCACAGAGAAAAAAAATAGCAAATCCGCAGAATTCTGTAAATGTTTTTTTTTATTCTTGCAATGTTATATACTAACTAGGGATAGGCAGAACTTTATTTTACAAAGAAAAGATGACATTCCAAATCTGCATTTAGATATCCACATTCCTTTAAATGGTATTATTTTCCCCAAGATATGTGAAAACTCATTTACGACGTGTTAGCGGCCTTCGGTTTTTTTGTGATGTGCAACTGGAATAATAGACATAGAACATTAAAATAAAAGAGATTAAACAAGTTTAAGTGCAAGTTCGTGGCTCGTGATGTGTCGCGGGAGATTCGTTTCCGCCTCCGACAGTCGTCGGCTACGCGCGTCTGCCGCTGACTTCACAAGCAAAGCGGTATCTGCTTACTCTGAGTATTGTGACATTATCTGCGAGGCACAATCTTGTACTTTTAGCATAAAAACTCACGGAGCTTTTTTTACCCGCACCTGTGGCGCGCGGCGGTTGCGGGACCGCAGGTTCTGTAGAATGTAGATTTATATGCAAAAAGTAAGTTTACACCCGCAGCGCCCGCGGTTGTTTGCGATTCCCACGACAACGTTCGCCCGCCAGTAGAATCGTACAAGTTTGCGAGCGATAATTTCAACCGCGACGGCTGTGTGATCACTGATCACACAACTTACCGGTCTCGTAAGTTTTGAAATAAAACTTTAGTCCCGCGACCGCCGGCTCAGTATTAGAATGACGATTCTTGTCGCAGCGTCGTAATAAGGTCACTTTAAAAAATATATGTAATTTTAACTCACCAAAAATCTCATTACAAAGATAATATTTTCGTTTTTAACTAATTTATAAGTGCCCTGTCGTTTGAATATATTATTTTTGGTTTAATATCCAGTGGTACATAAACAATAATAGTAACGTCAATGATTTAAGAGTCCAATGTTAAAAATGTCTTTGGATGTGATCTCTACATAACATCTAAACGAAAAGCATGAAAATTATAAAATTTTGACAAATATGAGGTACCACTGCACTCATGACATATTTTGTTTCAGAGATTCTGTTGATTAAATGTTACCATAGTTAAGTTTTAAAGAAATATTAACATATCTAACTCTAAATATATATATATTTTCTAACGGTTTAGATATGTGTGATTAAAGAATAGGGTGCGATTATCATAATCTGTAAATTAAAAATCGTTTTTAAAATTAACGTTTTTTCAAACTGGCTGGCTTAGGCTCGGCCATGTTGAGTTGCTTACTAGCTTTTAACGAAGTTTTGGGTAATTAAGTGCTAATATTTGATATTGGTGCTATTTTAAAGTGTGTTTGTTGCGATTGGTTCTAATGCTTCGAAAATGGATGCACCAGAGATTTGAAGTAGCGGTTAATTTTTAAAATTTGTTACAATCATAATGCAATTATTATAATATTTTAAATACACTTGCAATTTGCTCTGTGTTTGTTATAAATTAACGAATTGCCATCGCTTCCTCCCTAAAACAACACTATTATGAAAGTAGTAGTTAATAGTTTTACTTGTAACATTCTAATTATTTTTTAAATATTTTCAATTATTTCAACATTTGTTGAAATAAATAGTTCGTGAACTCTATATTCGGTTTCTAAATTAAGATATAATTCTTATATTTCTTATGTTCCATAACATTCTTGATAAGAAACAAGGGTGTAGCCAGGATTTTTTACAAGGGGGTAACAAACAAAATCTCCGTCTATTGTCCAATAATTAATTGTTTTAATCGTGGTTTTTAACATACGAGTATTTAACATTATATTACTTGATGAGTACTCTATTTTTCAACTTTAAAAATAATAATTACAACTCTAATAATTTAAAAAAATCTCCAGTGCAACAGAGTTTTCGGACACCGTAAATCTTAGCCAAGTTTGGAGACCAGTAGTTTAATAGAAAAATAGTTTTCTATGTCACCTGTTGAATACGGCTGTGCCAGCGGAATAAATGTGGCATTTTTTTTGGTTGGTCGTAATAATTTTTAATTTTAACTGCGAACTGCGTTTCGGCAAGCTTATTTTTTGTGTTTTAATTTTCGTAAATTTATTTGTTGGATAGAATATACTCTCCAAGATAGTCTCAATTGGCAATTTGTAACCGTTGCAATTGGTTTAGTGCTTTTGGAGTTATACTAAAATAATACATATTCAATTGTTTACTTAAATAACATTGAAATTGGAGACGGTATAATGCATATTTACTGTGTTAATATTCTAGATCTTTTCTTTCCATACCTTCATCATATCATATTTCATTCAAAATTTTTGTTTAATGATCAATAAAAGGATGTGTAGAACGGGCACTTCACAATAGTCTAATCAGCTACACCCCTCTGCATGTACCTCACTATGACTTTTAAATCCGTTAAATGTTCCGAATAAATCTGAAATCCAAATCAAATTACCTACTACATTTTTAAATGAAGTTTTAAGATTGATAAAGCCTTGCACATCGCTTAAGAACCGCGAGTCAAATATGCTCACACTGTCTAAAAATTTGCGTATGGAAGCTATTAATTTATTCAAATATAATTACAGTGCTGCAAAATATATCAGGGTTCCGTGTTGTGTGTACAGTTCCACTCCATAGCATCCACTTTTACTAGAAATTTCGCAAATTGTAAGAATTCGTTAAATTATAACAGATATAAAGTTGTTCACGCCCATCGCCTGCAAAGTACAATACTTTTCATTTTAGCCAAAGAGATATTGTTTTCCTTGTGCTTTTTCTTTTCTGATTGTAAAATATTTTATTTAGACTAATATTTATTTATAAATCCATATATTCCAATAGGATAAAAATGTTTATCTCGTAAATGAACATAATATTATATAGTTACACGCGGTTAAAACTTTCACGAGGATAAGCCTTGTTCAGGTAATCATGTATGCTTAATAAAACATCATATTACAAATAAGTATAAGTATGTAGCTAATTTTGAACATATCCAAAATTATAATTATTCAATTAAAACGCAATTATTTATTAAATATAATGTTCACTTCATCACGCATAATGACGTCGACATTAAATTGTAATTAAATCTCTTTCACGTTCGACGCTGTTGCTATTGCTGTCAAAATAGTTCTGTGTGCTCATACCCTAAGACATTGCTTTAGCAATACATATCTGGCAGTCAATATTCACATTTGTATATTAGGCATCCTTTTACATAGCTTTTATTCATTGCTACTCAAGCGAACTTGACCATTTGGAAATAGATACTCTGTGCCTACACTGCGCCCCCATCCCTCGTGCATTTTTGTACTTGCTAAATGACATATATTTATCAATTATTTCTCTAGATTCCTGATTTGAAATAATTTGGTCATTTTATAGTGGGTATTGCTAAATGTAAACTACAAAATTTATTACTTAAATAAAACTACGGGACAAAAAACTACAAATTGAAAAATTAATTATCCTATAACCTTCCTCGAAACGAAGAGTACCTACCTACCTGCCAGATATCGTTAAGACCGGCGCGAACCGCGGTCGTGATACAGACTAACGGATTAAAAATCAAAATCGAATAATGGGTGCGTGTACTTATGTACGTGAGAAGTTATACCTACTTGAAAAAGTAACAAAAAATCTGTAACGAAAAATATATCTATCGTACTTGTATATAACTAAAAAATCGCTTGGGTGAATGTAGAAACATGTTTTTCAAGGAGGCGTATGCGCGCGCATCTTAAAATTCAGCACTTCGCTGCAACTTCATTCTGTAACTTTTGTGTGACGGATTTGAAAATTTCACTCTCATAATTTTTTCGTTACGCGCCTAAAGAAGCATAACTTCAAAAATGCTGCCTTTAAGTTGTAAAGGCAATTTTTTAAATATATTTTATGTATAGAATTAATTCTTCTACAGTTTTATTACTTTATTTATTACTTGTCTAAGTTTATTTATATAAATCTATAGCAGATGACTTAGGTTAGAGTTCAACTCAACCAGACGTCTTTTTGTGGGGATATGTTTTTTTTGGATTACTGGCTATCCTTGCAAACTCCGTGTACTTATATAATATTGTATAATATATAGCGACATGTATAAACTAGGTAATACAATATACAAGGTAAAGTTGTACACCAACGTATTGTTCAAGAATTATCACATGCCATGCATTTGATGTAATAAATGATTTAATGATTATATTGTGTTTGTTTTGATGATTACAGAAAAATAGCTTTTACTACAAATAGGTTATTTGTATGTTTGTTACGCAATTACTCGGCTAATAGCCAAGGGATTTTGATGTATCTTTTTTAAAAAGATGTTTCAGACAGACCCATATCAATTTTATAATGATCCGACTAAAGGTTTTGAATTATACTTAATAGAACATACATTTTTCTTTTATGTTCATAAGGATATTGACAAAAATATTCAATATTAAGTACAACTCAAAAACTACTAGTTGGGTGTTGATAAAATTTATGTGACAACATTTGGGAATCTTTTGTTATTTTTCTAAAAAACAGTTATCAAAACGCGATCTAATGAAATAATTGGAGTGGTTTTTGCAGTTTTCCAGCGCTTAATTATTTAAAGAAAGTGAAACCAAATCGATTTTAACGAATATTTAAATGAAATTCCGCCCACCCGATCCTCTAGGTGGGCGATCCCTAGCCAATGAAAAGTACCTGTAACCTGCTGCAAGATTACCTTCAAGGCTAACCTGACTCTACACAATAATCAGGTAACTGATTAGTGTATAATCAACCCAGCAATCTGATTCTGATATTCCACTAGCAAGTTACAGTGTTGTTTCATAGCCACGCCAAACACCAGGTTCCTGGTTACAAGTAACTAGGTAAGGTCACTATCGCATTATTGTAATATATCAAAATGGTTAGAGCAAGTGTTAGGGAGAGACGAAAGGGTCCAGGTTCTGAGGTGACATTTTTCTTTTTGAAATATGGTATAGTTTTCAGCATTTTTCTTGTTGCTTGAGATAAAATACTCACAAATTTAAAACAGAGAAAAAACCTCCTAATAATTTCTCCTATTTTTATTTTTATAACATTAGAAGGCAAACAAACAGACGGATTTCATGGTGATGAGAAACCAGTTTGTTTGGTGGTTATGGTCCAATCTTAGACCGGTACGTTAGACCTCAAGCAAAAGTAAATTTACCGGATACCTGATCCTCCGAACCGTAAGACGTCAATGGAAAGAGCTAACGTTATGACGGCAAGAAAAGTAAAGGCGGTGGTACCAATCCGGGCAAGTCGCTGCGAAACTCTGCCACCTAGTCAGATGTCACAGTGCTAGTGACGGAAAGCCTCTGTTCGCCTTTTACGAGCTGCCTGGCACAGGAAGGCAGAGGCGATTCCGGACTAAGCTAATAGGTAAGAAAGGAATAAAACATTATATATTATGCACTAGCTGCGCCTCGCGGTTTCTGGGTTATGTTATTCTGGGTCTTCAGCTACCTACATACCAAATTTCATCGTAATCGGCTTTGTAGTTTTTGCGTGAACATCCATACATCCATACATCCATACATACAAACTTTCGCATTTATAATATAAATAGGATATCGTTAGCTCGAATGATGAATATTTGGTAGCGAAAGACGAAAGTATGTGGGTTCAAATCCTAGCTGAGGTGTTATTTTCTTTCTTAAAAAAAATATAAATATATTATTTTAATTACGTTTGTGTCCAAATAACACGAATGAATCTGACCATACCATTGCGCCGTGTTCCCTCTCTGTGGAATAAGTCTGCCTCGCTATCAGGCAGCTCATGAGAGGGAAACATAGGTAAAATGGATCATTATTCACTTTCTGCCGCTAAGTATAATGTCACTATCATTTGCCTGTCTGAAGGGTTTGGCAGCCGGCAGAAAGGCTACAGGTAGGTAGATAGGCTTAGGTGTTAAAGGTGCCGCGGTTGTTTCTTGCCATCAGGTAGAGATAGACCAAGTTTACATAATTTATAAGAAATAAAATTTATACTGAAAAAAATACTGTTATTATGAAAAATAACTAAGAAAATTGTTTTATAAAGAAAAAAGGTTTTATCACTATGGAATTCGGAACAACATATCGGATCGTACTAGACGCTTCTCTTGTTGGACTTGCGATAGGGCCAGATATTTGTGTGATGAACAAATTTTGTCACTTTGTAATTGAATTTACCTAGGTGTTTTCATGCTCTTTTGCATTACAAATATCATCACTACATAGTATAAAACTATTTTTGCTTAGATCGACAAACGTACATAACTAATTTTGATGCAGTTTGTTTTAATAATTAGAATAATTCAAAAGGAAGGTTTAGTACTAAGAATGTTTAGAATTTTATTGAATATAGGCTGCTTGCTGAATAAAAACAAGTTGATCAAAGCAATATTTTTTAAATAGGTAAATGAGAACTAGGCACAGTAGTAGTAGTAAGTATTTAAATTATGCGCTTCGGCTAAATTCTTCAAGCTTCGGAAATCCAAACGTATTTTAAAGATATAGTCGTATATTTATATACGTTAAAAATATAGAGTTGTCATTGCACGTAATTAATCATTTGACAGATTAGGTCAGCCAATTTAAAAATATAAGTATAAAGCGTAAAAAGAGTAAAGCCGAAGTGCATAATTTAAACAGTAGTACCTACTGTACGATACTAAATATTGATTAATACCTAAATAGATCGAAATAAATATAATAAACACTTGTACTAGTTGGGTACTATTAACACAAAACATATGTTTTACATTTTATTCTTCCACGTCTCGAAGATGGTAGGTGGTATTAGCCGCATAATTTGGAGGTAGTGTATGACTAAAATTCGCGACCGACATGGTGGCCAAATCTAACGCCGAAAGTTACAGTTCTGCCAACATACTAAATCACCTACTTACCAGAAACTTATCTCTGTTCCACAAATAAGTTTGTTAAGAAAAGTACCATAGAAATAATAAAATATGAACTAACAACAACCTATCTCAAGCCGACATAGTAAAAAACGATTGTCATACATAAGTTCAGACTGGCTAAAGATTTTCACACGGCGCTGGAACCGGTCCCGACACAAATAGACAAATGAATGTGGGATCATAGAAATTCTAAATGCCACTTATCAAGCCTACTCTGTGTTTTCTTATTTTTATTTAGCTAAATGTAAATAAAAATTTCCTTAATTAAATGTTAATGTGTTATAACATCAACGCGACCGAGCGTCCACCGGCACGATAGTGTTCCGGTTTTCAGTGTTAGAAATTTAAGTAAAATTACAATTGTTTCACAAAACTAACCAGCGGTTCTGAGCATTGTTAATCCGTTGATCTTTAATTAACATAGTTATCATTTCAATAACGAATTGACGTTGGTAGAGTTCAAAAAATATTTTTAGTGTGTTTAATATTTTATCGTATGTATTTTGTATACTACATTTACCATTACCACCATCGCGCCGCATTAAGCCACAAATCTTTTAATCGTAAAACTTAGCATCTTGTTAAATGTTGCTAGATATAAAATCAAAAGATGAAAAAGATCAAAAAATGAGAGATGCTAGATAAAACACTCATTCAATAATGCAGAGTCAGGAAACTCGGGGTACAGGGGGTTACCATTAAAAAACAATACTAATATTTCAATAATACTAATCGTCATCGGAGAAAGAGATCCTTATGACGTATGCCATAATGTTGCTTTTAAAAGATGACATTTAGCAACATGGAAATAATATTGCTATAAGCGTCCCTGGTGTTTATAAACTTGCATAAATATGATACTGCTGCAAATCAGAAGTTGCTAATACAAAATTTAAACACAAATAATAATATACTACTCTGTCAAGAAAGTACCGGGAAAAGATCAATAATAGGTACACAAACTTATTCATCAAAATTTATTTTGCCATCTTCAAAGTTTTCTCCTTCAGAAACGGAACACTTACGCCAATGAATAATCCAATCATCTAGACATTTTTTAAAAGATGTTTCCAGTATGGAGTTCCGTTTCTGCCTGCGAATTTTCTTTTATGTTATACCTAGATTGAAACCGGGTGCAGCACAGTGTAGTTTGAGATTATAAAATATAAAAAAGTTGGCTGGAGCCATATATGGTTGTTTGGTCAAAAATTCGTCCAGTATGATGGCATTTTCAAAGCGTGTTAACCTAACCTGTTTCATCGAATTTGCTATCGTGTGCACTGCGTAATGTTCCATACTTTTCGTTTGACTTCCGAAAAGAATTTCTAGTGCACAATACCACGATAGGCAAAGAAATCACTCATGACTTTGACTTTTGGACGAGTTTGGCGTTGTTTTTTCGGTTTCGGTTTAGTTGGAAGACTCCACTTCGAAGCTTGTTGTCTATTTTGCTTGCTAAACAAGTACAACCCACGTCTCGTCACCAGCACAGGTCTTCAGTGACAAGTGTGACAGCGTTTCATAAATGTTGGATAGAGATTGTTGGGTAAGATTGATGAATCGGTTGTTCTAGCAAGTCCTCAGCAACTCTCATACAATCAAAAAATATCTAGTGTGTATTGCGAATTTTGCAGTCAATCTGCAACTGAAGTTAACATCGTTATAGTGAAGGAAACAGTGACTGAAAATCCTCATTCAAATTTGCGAGAGATAGCCACCGAACTTTCTGTAGGTATCTTACGAAGTTACGAGTCGATCTGCATCATTTTAACTAATCATTTGGGTAAGAACACAAAATTTAATGTATAGGTAGTAAATAAATTGTACGTATGCCGTACTGCTGAAATTGCATACCTTGTGTGAAATTACCTATTGATGAAATATTTCTCAGTGATAACTATAACTTTGATAAAGCGCCTTTTTCGCCCAACTGCAGGAGCTAATTAAACGGTAACAGAAGTTCATGTTTAATCATGTCATTTAAAACTCATCTTATTACATGACTGACGATGACGAAATTGCAAGTCTGAATAAAAAAGAACCTGTACGTTTATCCCATCTCAACTTTACTATTTCTAGTTCTACTATTTAAATTATGCGCTTCGGCTTGACACTTTTTACTCTTTTTACACTTTATACTTTTATTTTTAAATTGGCTGACCTAATCTAAACTTAAGCGAAATGATTAATTTTGTAATAACAGCTCTATATAGAGCTATCTTTAAAATACATTCGGATTTCCGAAGCTTGACGAATATAGCCGAAGCGCATAATTTAAATGGTACTACTATAAGTACCTACTACTTATTTACTAGTTATGCTTATTTAAAAATTGATAATAACATCAGCTGATACAGTGTTATTATCAATTCCTCATTACGAACGCACAAAAAGCGTTGTACTCGGACGATAATCCGATAATGATTGTTATTAAGGATCCCTAAACTAGATACGCCGACCGCCACTCTGGACTACAACGTCTCCAAGAAACGAGAATGGCAAAAATAGTGCAAGTATTAAAGGTTGTTTTCCTGTGAGTTGTGTAAGCTATAATCATAGCTTAAGGTCACTTTACTGTGATGGGATGAGGCATAGCGATTAACGAATTGACGAATAACACTTGATCTGAAGAGACAAAATATATCATATATTTAGCTCGTCTAATTGATGCTATCTTATATCTATATTTACTAAAATTGCACAAGATCTGTCCAGTACATTTTGTGTCAAAGTCAAAAACAGTCGAAATATATTAATCGGTAAACCATCCAAAAACGGCTCTTTTACAGTTTTCTTATTAAAATCTTTGAACAAATTACAACGACAAAATGTTTGCTAAACATGTGTGTCAAAAATATGTTACATTAATGTTCAAGCATATCAAAATAATTTACCACACAGTTGTGTGCAAACATTTTAACACCAATATAAATTACGGCTCTTCTCGAGTTTTGCAAAAGCAGTAGTTTTTTACACAAATTGACTATGATGATGATAGTCCTTTAATAGTTGATTTTTAAAAAGAAATGTTTTTTATCAAAATCGGTTAATGACTAGACAGACAGACTTTCGCATTTATATAAATGGAATGTATAGGTATTTATTTACGTTCATAACTAGCAGAAATAAAAGATTATAATAAGATAGACAGTAGATTATCATAAAGAAATAAAAAAAAAACATAGCAAATAAATCTTGCAGTAACGCTTGTACAGAGCACAGGCCTCGCTCAGGATGCTGCCAATGTTTACAAATAAGGATCCCGCGTAAGTTTACTGAACCCCATTTATTTTTTATCGATGTTTTTTCCCGCCTAGTGGTGTAATACAATACGCTTGCTAATTTAATAAAATGTACATCCATTATTAAAATATATTCATATAGCATTCCATATTTATAGCGGTGTTATATTTTTTCAACCCATTCATAAAAGGAAAGTACTTAATTCACCTGTATGGCAACACTGATGATAAATATTCCGGTCAAGATAAAAATTCAAGGTTACATAAATTCAAATCGAGCGGAGAATTTGTATAAATGTTTGGGATGCCATTAAAAATGAACTATGACAACTCCATTTATCAGACATCTGCAATTTTTTTTATCAAGATCAAAAGTTAAGGTTTCGAAGTTGTACGCCTGTCTCTAGAATTAATAGAATTAAGTCTAAGAGTAGTAATATTCTTGCAAGCACGCATGACGTGTTAAAACGGTGGAATGAATTTTATGGAGATACGTATGAATATGCCCAACAT
The DNA here is from genome assembly GCA_002245505.1 of Calephelis nemesis. NCBI lineage: Eukaryota > Metazoa > Arthropoda > Insecta > Lepidoptera > Riodinidae > Calephelis > Calephelis nemesis. The sequence continues at coordinate 147,860 of NJDD01001075.1, read as the reverse complement.
ACTGCCGCTGAATCCGAATTCTCAAATGACTTGAGACACAACAAAAGTGTATTGGAAAATAGTTAAAAGGAGGATGCAAGGGATGTCCGATGGAACATTGTGGGAGGCTAGAGGCGGCTTCAGGTCTTTATCTTATAAGTATTTGGACGTTCCGATTATAGATGCGACATGAATTGCGGTTGGGATATAGACAAACAGACAAATATTATATAATTACTCGAAATCTATTTCGCTGCTCCAGTGCAGTCGCTTAAACTAAATTTTTTTTAAATATTAATTCCCTCCTTAAAATCTTCAGCATTGTCTCTGAAACAGTGACAATTCGACTGCATTTATCATTTCATGCTTTTTCTGACATACCCAACACTCGCTTCTATACAACAATGTTAGGATAAGCGCAGAATTACCTATGTGAAGCGAGTCTAGTTTTTTGGCTCAAAACCTCGTTTTGACGTAGCATACCCAGCGCTTAATTGACACTATTCCCTGCACACATTCTTCTTTCCACATCCGCGGTGTACCTTCCATCCCTGCTAAAAGTACAACCAAGATATACAATTTCATTCATTTTTTATCAACACGATAACATCAACTAAAACTCTTACATCCGTTCTAGCTACGTCTCTTTCAAATACCTTTATTTTGGTTTTCATCACATTCCAATTTAAGCCTCTTTATTTACAATCTTCTTTCATAACTGTAACCAGTGTTTGCAGCTCAAATAGTGTAGAGCCCAAAAGTGCAACACCATCTGCATAAAGCAGGCAGTTCACCACTTGGTCGCCCATAGCATTCCCACGTTTAATTATCTTAACCTTTGAAGACCTTATAAGTTAAAGTCTGATTATTTTAAAGATTATATTAAAGATAAAATCAACATGAAATCTCAAATCAACCCAGAAACCAGAATCCAGCAGTAAGACAAGGTTCGGGCAGCACTTGTTGCTGGCGTGGCAGGGAACAGTCCAATCCATTTACTTAATGATGTCTCAGGTTAAGCACTATGCTTAACTCGAAATAGTCCGGCGACGTTGTAAGAATCGGGAGGTTAGTAACATATTTAGCTGTTTCGAAAAGAGGTGACTTTAGCGGCGACAGTGAAGTGTAATTTCTTGAGAGTTTGTGTTTGGGTTGGTAGGGATGCTTGCGTTTACCCCTGTTATTGGGTCTGGAGGATCCGATAAGACGTGGCGAGGTCATAAATGTCACCGCTTTAGAGACCGTCCTGAAGATTTTAGGAAGGGTTATTATTTTAAAAAAGTAAGTTTAAGCGACTGCACTGGGGCAGTGAAATAGATTTTGAGTAAGTATATAATATTTGTCTGTATCCCAGCCGCAATTCACGTCGCATCTACTTAACTAGCAGAAGCAAAATAGAGTGCAAGCCAGTACTATAAACTAAGAAGAAGGCTACAATTATTCTTTCCCCGTTTACTCAAAAGGTTACCGTGGGAGAGGGCTTAAAAGACAAAGTTTACAAGCCCGTAGTCACGTTAATGTTAATATACAGTAATTTAACTTGGCTCTGTTTTTAAATTATATACAGCCGTTCAATGCGTCAACATGCGATAGACTATGTGTTGCCTAGACTGAACCGCCCCGATATGGAATTAAGCCACAGAGCAATACCGCAGACTATGACCTAATGAGACACATACGCTACAAGCTGAAAAACTAATGACCATTGTCTCATTAGACTAGAGGGTGGTCTTTGATAGTGCCTAGTGGCCCTAGGATTCGTATTAGGTTGGCGAAGGATTAGTGTCTTATCAATATAAGACAAACTTACAGGACAAAGGTGTAAGGTTGAAGTATGACGGTGAAGAAGTAGCAAAGGTATCTACCAAAAGATGTGTGCAAGGTTCTTTCGAGGGTATATTAATACTCTGGAACGTTATTATCGATCCGTTGCTTAAAGATCTAGAGAGAAAAGACTGTTACAGTCAGGCTTTTGCGAACGATATTGTCATAGTTTTGATGGCGACACAGCCACCGAAATAGAACGGTGTACCGATTCCGCTCCTGCCTATGTCTGCCCGTGGGGTAACAAAAAGAAATTGAAGTTTGCATCCAATAAAACAAACGCAATAACTGAAAACTGAATAACAACTTTCCAAGGCTACATTTGGTTGGGATCGGAATTGGCATGGTACTACAGAACAAAATGTTAGGACTCATAGTTGACAGAAAACTTACTTTTCATAGTCACATTACCAATGAATGTAAAAAAGTACAAGACTTGTATAAACATCTGTCTAGAGCCGCTAAGTTAGGATCTCAATCCGGAGGTCGTTCGGGTCATATATTAAACAGACGTAGAGCCCATAATTATTAATACAGCAAGTACATGGGTAATAGCCACAAAAATCTGTAAGTAGGTACAAAAACAATCGAATGTAGTCTTTCGAGCATTTGCCCACAAATTGTGTGTTTCCGCTCTAGTGCTTGCCGGATAACTACCTCTTGAATTGAGGATTCAGTAAGCTGAAGGCCCATAAATGTTAAAGACACGGGTTGTCTGACTAGCACTAGCTGATTCGGTAATGTCTTCATTACTTCATTCATTCAATGGTGCGCTATGCACACATACCGTATCCTACAGAACAAACCTAGAATTCAGCAGCCTGGAAAATAAGGTCACTTAAATCACCATAATAATCAAGAAATAGCTATTTTTACTGACGGCAACAAAATAATAAATATAAAATATATCCCTGGACAAGTCACACAAATTGAGTCTAACCCCAAAGTAAGCAAATTATATGCTTGTGTTATGGGTGTTAGTCAACGATTGGCAGCCTCATTACCGTTTGGCATAATACGACTGACATTAACCAATCCGAATACCGAATACAAAAATTTAAAGGCGGAATTGTTGGCAATATGTATGTCTACCAAATTGGCACTCGAAGGACAAGGCACTAAATATGACATGTATTGTGATTCAGGATCATCATTAGAATTAGAAATATGACATCATCAAGGTCTGTCGTAAGTGGAATAAAACAGTGAGTATCTACGGGGTAAAGGGACACGTGGATTTAAATGGCAACGAAAGGGCGAATCAATGAGCAGAAGACGCGGCTAATAAAAGTAAAGTCAAACCCAAGTATCACAAATGTTCGATTTCATTGATCAGGCGTCGACTCCGAATGGAAGCACTTGAAGGTGGAACAGGAGATACAGGCGCACGAAATCATAAGGAAGATAAAACTAAAAACAGAACTCACGCAAATTTGACTGGGCACGGTGGGTTCTCTAAATAAGTATTTAAGTATTGCATCCCGTCGTGCATCTGTCCGTCCACCAGGAGTCGAGGAAACTGTAGCATAACATATTATTTACGAGTGTCCTGTATTCTACAAAGAAATATATAAGTTTACTTATTTTTATTTTTTTTATTTATTTGGAAAACAAACTGTGATAATATATTACTTAATGAATAACTTAAACATTATCTTAACACCATTAACATGTTTTCACATATAACATCTGATTTTATAAGACAGTTACAAAAATGTTTGTTAAAAATTAATCCTAACTTTAAAACTGGGAAAAGATAAGTAAAATAAAGAACATTAAGAAAATAAATCAAGACTAGATTAAATCACGAACAAAAACAATAACGAGAAAAAAAATAACGAAAGTTACGAAACAGAGTTGAACCAATTGCGAGTTATTGCCTTTTTTAGAATATTTACCGAGGTATTGAACAAATCAAGCTCCTGGATGACATCTAGTTCGTTAAATTCCTTTGCTGATCTTATAAAGAATGAGTTTTGCCTGTAATTAGTAGAAGATAGAGGGACATGAAGAGAAATTGGATTTCTCGAGGATCTATTTTGTACCTTAATCAATATTTTAGAAAGGAGAGATGGAGAATCAACTTTAGTCAAAAAAAGTTGTCAAAAAAATATACAACAAGTTTTTTATAATTTATTCAGCGATATCAGTTTGGCGCAACTTTCATATGAAAAAAAAAAAAAGTTTGCTATGTTTTTTATTCGCCTAAATCATATGATACTAGTTGCTTTACATCTGAATGCCTTTAGACATACTTTCAAATTATATGGGTTATACCTTTTCACCTTGTTAAGTCAAGTGACATGTGTCACTTTAAGTGAACTTTATACAAAAATCGGGGTTGCTATGTATCTATGGAAGTTTCGCCTCTTATTACGTAGTATTTATATATTCTTTGAGCGATATAAATATATTTATTTAATTTATTTATCATAATTTTTAGGCTAACTTGACCGGGATAAAAGTTGTAATTTTTGGTTATTATGGCGATACAATATGTAGCACTTTAACATGTACCTACATAATATTGAAATAATAAGTGTTTAAGAAAACGGTAATAAAAATCTTTTAATGGGTATGAATATTTTATACGTAATCTAACCGATCCGGCGAATTTCGTATCGCTTGATATTAACAGCTATTAACATTTGTATGGATTAAACCATTGATTATCCTATTTCTGCCACATTCTCAATTCTTGTTTTTATAGGCACCTTCCTCTGACAATAGCTCATACAATAAAAAATAATTAGAAAATTGGTCCATTCGTGTTGGTAAGAGCTCCATTGCAGAATAGACCATCTGTCTTTCTGCCCGGCAGTTCGCAAAACGCGAGCATAGGCTTACCGTCACTAACACCATGACAACCTACTAGGTGGTAGAGTTTCGCAGCGACTCGTACGGATTAGTAACCTATTCCTGCTACCATCACGTCAATGCTTGCTGTTGACGTGTTCAAGTTCGTTGGGTAAGGTAGTCGGCAAAATTACTTTTGCTCTAGGCCTTAGATCCCGGCCTTAGGTTGGCAACGCACCATTACCACCTTTGGTGTCTCTAGGCTTTTTGTCTGCTTGTTTACCTTTCATTATCATTAAAGAAAAGACTACGTTAAATGAAGGTTTATTTTTACATAATATATTCTACATATGAAGATAAATCGTACTAATTGTTTTTCACGGCACGCTTTTTAAAGGTTAGGGCTAAGTCTTGCAATTATTGTAATAATAGCTAAGATCCAAATTCAAACAAAGGCTCCTTTTTCGTCTGATTGCTTAAGCGATTCCCATTCCAGAAAAAAACTTTAAAACACCAGAATAAAGAGACGATAGCTAGTCATTAAATTCATTTCTATTACTTCTATAACTACCTACAGTTAGTATTACAAAAAAAAATTACATTTAGCGATACAAAATGTATAAAATGTATAAACTGAAGAAAAGAACACAAGAATAGGTATAGAAATTTTTACAAAGTTAGCAACGGAACTCTGAAACAAAGTTAAAAAAACAGGGCGTTAATAGTCAAATATGACAAAAAAGTACCAATGTGACATTTTATCACACTCTGCTAACATAGGCTGAATCGATTATGTCAGTTACATTAACTGTCGCTACGGGGATGGTTTAGTTTTCAACAAAAAAATTAACGTGCTATTTTTCTTTTATTTAAATGTGCATTGTACATGAGGCATAGGAAAATATAGAAGGGGCATTAATTTCAGAACTTAATAAATAATCCAATAAGGTGTATCCAAAATTTTTTATTGGTAATTTACATAATCTTCAAACTTAAGGTCTATAAAGTAGAGGTTTTTTTAGTATTGGAAGATAATTAGGCAGATAGATTTTATGTAGGCAAGTTATATTCGCTGCATAGAAAAATGTTCGTTAGAGTACTTTCCCAATTTAAATATCAATCCAGGCGATACGTTACAGAACTTTCGTACGTAACAAATGTAATCAGAGGGCGCGGAAATGCCGCGGCCAAGCACCTTTTCTCGAACTCATAAATTTTTGAACCCTAATATTTTTTTATTTGATAAAAACAATTTACAATAATATTTTATAAAAACAATTCTACGAAAATTGTAGAATTATGCCAAGACGAGTCCATGTATCTCGCACTCTGAAAAAGTTATTAGATGTCATGTAGAGCCAAGCTTCTAACCTTACACGATTAAACTCTACAAACCTTTGCCTCATATTTTTTGTACCAAATATTGTATGACTTGGTTTAACTACATCGAATATGGTAATAGTCGTTGTAGTAACTGAAAGCATGTACTACAACGACTATTGTGTAACCCAACAGTAATGTGACAATAGCGAGACAGCTTTGCTCGACTTGGCGCGACACTCCCGTGGCCCAAGGATTATATTTGTCACTATGAACGAGCTGTAACTGAAAAGTTCTGTAACGTATCGCCCTGATTGATAATTAGATTGAGAAAGTGTTCTTACAAACATTTTCATTCTAGATTGAGAAATTTAGTCTCTTAACGAACTTTACAATTTATGAATTTAATATATCATAAAATATGAAGTTGTTATGATATATCATTATGTCTATATGCTGTATCTTTCCTTCATCCGAAACTTAAATCCAACACATTTATGTTTTTGAAATTTATTTAAAATGAATTCCGCGGAGTTTTATTTTTCATGGGTTCAGTTGAAGTATTTAGAAAGATCAAATACTATTGTACCAAGTAACTTATAAGACCCTACTAGGTAAAGTAGGCGACACACCCGGATTGGTAGGTACTACCACCGACGTATTCTTGGCACAGTAAAGTCAGTGCTCGTCATTGTTAAGGTAATGTTAACAAAAAGTTCGTGTTTTTAAATTTAAGACTCATCTGAGAGAGTTTAAGCTCTATGGCAGATAGTTATTTATTCGCGGTTAATGACGTGTAAACTGTAAAGGTTAACGCTACCAATTGTTTAATTAGTTTTGTGAAATGTCAGCCGCGTTTGGACATACATACCTACGCCCTTTGACCTTTGACATTTATTGCCGTCTGCTAAATACAGTAAATGGATCAGAAAAACTTAAACTACTAAGTTAAATTCAAGTGTCATTTTAAACTCCTACGATTTTGACGCTGGATTTCAATATAGAAATTTAAATGTGATCAACTTAAGCTAAATTTATTTAGCGAGCTAAATTGCGTAAGAGTTACGTTTGGAACTGTAGTATGCATTTCACATAAGAAAATAAAACTTTGTTTAATCTGATCCGAGTTCAAATTCTGAAAGGCCAATAACCGAGATTGTCAACCTTGTCAATTTTGCTGTCAAAGGCATTGTGGTTAATGTAAATGTTTTATTATTAAAATATTTTAGTTTGTATATTATTAGTTTATGATAAGAATATTGGCAATTTTAAGAGCGTACTTGCAGTAAACAAAATCAGAACCAATAATAAAACTCGTTCACACTGATCTTAGTTTTATACACACTTTTTCGTAGTAAAACACTTGTACTCATCCACTATACGCTTTATTCAACACTTTACGCTACTCTTGAGCCAAACCAAATATGTACTAAGCGTTAAACTAAAGCAGTCTTTTCATCTTTAGTTTAGCCCTGATAATGCTGTGAAAAGTGAAAAATTAAAAGTGAAACCGGTTGGCTGAAGAGTAGCTTAAAGTGTTTAATAAAGTGTATAGTGGATGAGTACAAGTGTTTTACTACGAAAAAGTGTATATACAATGGAATTCCACCAAGTGCCGACGATAGCAAGTATATAACTTAGTTTTTCTAAAGTCGATTTTCAATATGACCGGTGACACAACCCTTACCGTCTTATTAATAAACATGGATTATCGTATCGTACCGTATTTATTAATATGACGGTTAGAGCTATTACCATCGCCCCATTGACATCGAAGACGCCCCAGTAACATCATGTATGTTCCAGTAACATCATTATTGTTCCAGAAACATGATAGATGTGGCGCTATTATATGATTAAGGCCTTTTTTTCTTTTTTTTTTAATGATCATTCGTTTGCTAACCTCGCGGCTTTTACAAATTCACGGGACTTTGTGGGCCAAGCAGGGTGCTCAGCTCGAGACATCATTATTAAAATTGATTGGACTGTTCCCTACAACGCCAGCAACAAGGGTTGTCTCCCGGGAGACCGTACCTCGACTTGGTGCTGCGTTCTGGTTACTGGATGGACTTGATGGAGAGGTTGTAGCTTGTTAGACGCTGGGGAAAAAAGTTCTTGGTCGCCAATACCAGAAGCGACGGTGTACTGCTAGTGCTAGTTGTGTTTGGGCTGGGATGGAGGCAACCTGTGGTACCTACTAAAAAATACTACTTACTCTTATAGCTTTGTAGTACAAATACAACTTACATACATACATACATCACTAGTGTAGGGTAGCCAAACTATTCATTTTATTTTTTATTTTTCTATACATGTTTTATATTACTTGACTCTTTGATAGCAGTTGTCTTCTTGTTTATACACAATTATTTTATGATTTTCTTTTAACTGGTTTGTTAGAGAACAAGACAAATGTTTAATTCGTATATCTGTATCGCATCGTGGTCATCGCGTTACAATGGAACGGATGTAACGATTTCTTTTTTTGTTGTATTAGTTTTTGTTAGGAGAAGAATCATATGAAGAGCTAAACTGGCAAAATTGGAGGGAAAGTTGGAAAAAATACACTTTACTTTTGTTCATATAAACTGTTGGTAGCTATTTATTTCAAGTGATACAAAAGTCGGCGGGTTGGCTAATAGTAATGTCGCACTAAAAAAATTGTTATACGCCGTTCTCTAATAGCATTTTTTTATATAAGCAATTGCGTTTTTCATGCTATAAAACTGTGAACAATCACATGCCTCATCTAATGGTAAGATCTTCTGCAAGATACTTATGCTATAGATATCATGTATATTACAGGTCCATCGCTGTCCTATAGTTTGGATGCTGTTGGAAGCTGTTGTTCAAGTCTACCGGATCTACTACCTTTTGCTAAGGTAAGATAAAGATCCCTACCTTAGCAAGTTGATACACAAGACTCTACCACCAGTGATATTGTTAGTAATGAGTTCAACTCATTTAACCTACGCTATCTATCAGGGTAGTGAGGCATGGAGGAGGAGACATATTCTACACGTGGAACTGGCCGGGGTCCAATAACCTTTTGTTAAAGATTAAACTTTAGTTTCCCAACATTCACTCTTGATATGATCATAGTTATGTATCGCAAATGATAGTTTACCCGTGAATCATGTTAGGTGCCCATTTGTGAGAAAAAAGATTCATTGAGTATTATTTACAGTATTCTCATGATGTAATCTCACCTTAATAAATCTAACTTTAGACAATTAAAAAAGAGTCCAGCAGCTTAGTGCAACATGGTCACTCTACAGCCTAGCCGCCTATTCCAGTCTAAGCAACATATCCGCGCCGCATGACCGATGTCAATGAAACCTATGTATTTTATCGTTAACTCGCCACTCTAGAATGCACATTCTAACCTCCGCACCATGCTGTAAAAATATATAGTGTTGTGCAGACACATCGATGTTTTTAATAAACTGTCGATATATCGATATTTATTCTTGGAATAATTTAGAAATTTTGTACCTGAGAGATAGTTGTTAAAATAAACAAACAATTATTTTGCAGCTTTGTTTGATCTTATAAACCTGAAACACACTAAGAATACATGTTACCTATAGTTTTTGGTGGCATTATATAATTAGAAAATAATTAACACTCCAAATTATTATTTACAAACATTACATTTGGATTACAAACTCCAAAGCTGTGTTAAAAACTCTCCCACGTGATTTACCAGAGTGATTGCTACAGAAAGTCTCAAGACTATCGAGCAGGCGGATTTTCTGGTGATAAAAACTATATACCATACTTCACCTAAACACAACCAAAAATATCGACAACCTAAGGCCTTTATATAGCCTCTATCAGTAACTTTGTCGACAACCTTACCCTCTAAATTAAATCCTTAGTGACATTATGATGGCAAGTAAAAGAAACTTATAATTTTACATTTATAAAACGAAACGTAACAAAAATTGTATCTTATCTAATTGATATAGTGTATGAACTTATTAATATATCGTTGGTAAAAAATATTTTTTTCTTTTTTATTATGTATGCAGAAAGTACTATGTAAATGCCATGCGGGCTAAGCAACGAGTGTGGCCTAGTTTACAAAATATATCGATAATTTTACCAAACCTACGAGTATAAGAAAAATAACATTAGCAACGTGGAGGTTTGAGTTAACTTGGACTAGAAGTCTGTACCAACGTGTACGTTAAGTTATGTTTGCAAGGGTTGTTGTGCACCAGTGGTTCCCAATCTGTGGACACAGTCTACCTGTTGAAAGCAGCTTAATTTGTCTACAAGACACATTTATTGTACTAGATATCGCATCGGCTTTCACTCAAAACATTGGCTGTAGATAGGCACTAGCCGTTAGATAAACCACTGAAGGTCAACAGTTAAAATGCTTACTTTTTTTTAACAAGCACTTAACTTGGTATACTATTTTTGAATCATCTAAAGGAAAGCTTCGATTTTTGTTTGTTTGAAATGAATAGGCTCCGAAGCTACTGGACCGATTTCAAAAATTCTTTCACCTTTAGAATGGTACATTATCCCTGAGTGACATAGGCTTTGTTTCATCAAAATCGGTACAGTAAAGCTAAGTTACGCAGGCGAAGCTGCATGAAACTGCAAGTCATAAAATAATTTGGAATGCGATTACGACAAATAACTCTCATTAACAGCTTTTGATTATCACTATTGATCATCTGTTAAACTACAACTGGATACATGGCGAGTTATTTGAATTTTAGATGGCATAGAATTTTGTCTCAAACGATTTGGAATTTTCTTGGATGTGCATAATTTAAAATCAGGCCAAGTGCGAGTCGGACTTGCACACCGAGGGTTCTGTGCAACTATGTTGTATATAAATAAAATTTTACACATTACAGGACACTTTATTTTGAAATAAAAGTAACTAAAAACTTGCGGTTTTCACAATTTTTCCTTTATCTGTGCTTTGGCACGTAACTTTGTGCCAAATTTCAAGATTCTTGACTCTTCAAGAGCTTGCAATTTTTGAAATTTGCAGCACAAAAGACTGTATCTTTTGATTTCGATGAATATTTTCACAGCTCCAAGGGACAAAAGACTTGAGTGTTTGATATAAATTTTAGCTTGAACTCGAACTTCTTTTAAGTAATAAGATAGTTCAACAAATTCAAACTAGTATTCGGCTCTCCTGGTGGTAGGAGTAACCCTGGCCTAAGGACACCATAGATTTTGTAGGTGAACGGGATGTTTAGTCCGGTAAAAAGTTAAATAAAACCATGATCTGACCAGTTATGGCGTAATGAGTAAAAATGTGTTCAATAATACTTAAATAATGATCTTATGAAAAAAGATTTACATTAAAGGAAAAGGGATGAAAATAATAAAAAAAGGGTTGAAAATACCTTTTTTTTAAATAACTTAATAACGGTGGGAAATAGAAAAAAAGTTTCAAGTAAAAGTTGTAGAGAAAAAAAACAGCAACTTCAAGCTTTCCTGAGAAAATGGTTACTGACAAACAAACGTTTAACAAAGTGATCCTATAAGGATATCTTAAACAGTGATCCTGTTGGTCCAGGCATCCGCAACGTATTTGAAAATTGAAAGCAAACTCAGTGGCTGTTGATCGAAAAATGTTTGAGCAGCGGTGTTCAAGCTGGGATGTGAGCGCTTAGGAGTTGCAGAGTGCAATGTCCCTCCCCCGCCGCGCCCCCCACAACCGGTTCCTAATCGCCGTACTCCGCTGCACCCGATCACCGCCGCGCTGAGAAAAACTTAGAGCATTAGACACATCTTGGGAATAAAGCAACTTGGATTGTTGCAAGCTGCATGCAACAACCGGGTACCATTTGTTATACACCGTTTAAGGCAACTTCGTGTTGCCAATCTAAGGCCGATATGCTAGACGCTTCCCTTAAATATATCTTTTTTTATGATACTCGAAGGCAAACAAGCAAATGTATTTCCTGATGGTAAGAAATAAACGCCGCCTAGAGACTCGAAAAGTGGTAATGGTGCGTTGCCTTAACAAGGCCAAATCAATTTAGGCCTCGAGCAAAATCAAGTATACCTGCTACCTTACCCTCTGAACCGTTAACGAAAACGTTAACGGCAAGCAGTGATGCTATGACGGCAGAAATAGATAAGGTGGTGGTACCAATCCAAGCGAGTCGCTTCGAAACTCTACCACATAATCAAATGTCAGTGACGGTAAGCCTATGCTTGTCTTATACCTACGAGCTGCCTGATAGGAAGGCAGATGTTCTATTCTGCAAAGGAGCCCTGACCAACACGTATGGCTATGTAATAGTTACCTCATTATTCAAAACCCAATAAGACTTTAGTAAACATCTACTGAAGGACAAAAAGTGGTCTCTATATACCTATTATATTTACAAGTTTCTAATAATCAAAACATAGTGAGCGCGCAGGAACATATGCAAAATCAAATTATATTCATAACTATCTATGTTTCATTGTATACTAGCTGTCCCGGCCAACTCCACTCCACCCGTTCAGTTTGTATGGGAAACATTAAAATGGTTTTTTCCTAGTTCTAGTAGTTTTTCCTTCTTTCATCTTTCAAATCTGTCCTGGACTTGAACAAATAATTCAAAACTAAAGTTAGCCAAATCGGTTCAGCCGTTCTCGAGGTTTGGCGAGACTAAGAGCAATTGGATTTATACATATACTATATAGATGAAGGCAAAGAAAGTGGCGGTCTATAGGTAGACAATATAACTAGCCTAACATTAACAATTTTTAACGAACCCCCGACGGAACCTATAAGTAATGTAGTTAAGAACTATGTTCATCAAATCAGTTCAAAATCTATGATACCATAGACAGACATAACCAGAAATACATTTATAAACCAAGGAGACGTCAAACTTATATCTATAAAAATGTAAGTACATTATTAATCTATGCTCATTTTGCTGCGTTGTTAACGCTGCGTTGGCTAGAAGGTCGGATGTTATCCCGGATACAAACCAGATCATGAGAATGGTGAACATCACCACTATAGTGGCAGGTAAGATAATCTACTAATCACATATAGGTACATATCACCATCTTAAAAATTCTATCGATTTCCGATAATCCTAAATTACTATTTGAGTCACTGTGATAGAAAACATTTTTTAACCCCCCTAACGGAAGAAAGGGGAGTTATAAGTTTGTCGTGACTGTCAGTGTTGTGTATGTGTGCCTGTCTGTCAGTTTGTTTGTGGCATCATAATCATGTTTGAAAGCATTGGTAGTTAGATGAGTCTCGGTGGTAGAGTTTCGCAGCGACTCACCCGGATTGGTATCACTGCCTTACCTATTTCTGCCGCCATAGCTTCAGGAGGTGTTCTGGTTTGGAGGGTGAGGTAGCCGGTAAACTTACTTTTGCTCTAGGCCTAGCATCCTGGCTTCAGGTTCTCAACGCACCGTTACCACCTTTGGTGTCTCTAGGCGACGTAAATTTCTTACCATCAGGAAATCCGTCTGCTTGTTTGCCTTCCAATATCCTTACCCCACAATTTGGTAGAGTATGCAAATAAATAATTTTTATAAAAGTAATTTCTATTCTGACAGAAATATCTAGTCAAACTCATGGAATATAAATTATGAAATTCCATTAGTAGATGATGGGATTGTTACATCCCTGAACCACAAAAGTCAACTGAATGCCATTGACTTTAGCAATTAATCGCATTGTCTTATCTTTTACAAATACAACCCTTTTCTACACAGATCATATTACGAAAGGCACTTGTGACGCGTCTTTAAAATACTAAAATCTACTGGATCTGACCGTGACCACACACTGAGAAATATGGCGAAAGAAACTCAGCGGGCTTCTCATTTTTTTCTAATTTTAATATTCAGCAACCTTTTTTTATATAATTTCAATTTGATATATTTCTCAAATTTATTAATTGGAATGTCTTTCATATATTATCGGATAGTTTAGGGTAAAAACGTAGGTATATCTAAATTTTTACACTAAACTACCCGATTCAGCCATAAAAGAATAGCTTACTCTATGGAGACGAGACACATGCACAGCAAGATTATTTTTGTTTCTTAAGTTGACACCACAATTTCTTTTAAATGAACTTATATCCCAATGAACATGTTATATTAAATTTTCAAAGATAGTATGTAATATAGTTGATACAAAGCAAACAATGTACAATCAGTTACAAAAAACAGTATTAAACGTACATTACATTTAGTTCGTACGAAAAATTCCACAAACAATATTGTAAGTGACAGTACCTTGTACATGCCGACAATCAGCATTTCCCTAGAAACGTTTGTGTTAACGTACCTAGTTGTAGCGATAATAAGCTGATCGCAAAAAACACATTTGCATTTCTGTAAGGATCAATTACCAGTAGCTTCTACGAAGATCGAGTGGAGATGTGAATACTTACTCTAAGGAACATATTTACTAATTAAAGTATGTTAAAAAAATAAGAAACATCGTTTAAATAAACACCAAGGATAAGTCTTGCCATATCTTGGTATGTACTAACAAAAAAATGTATGGGATTAAATGCTAGAATAAATTTTACGTTTGTATGGTACCTATAAGATAGCAAATTCGCACACAGTTCTTCTGATGGTAAGAGACATAAGCGATTACTTATAGATATCTTAATACGTGCATTGCTGTCTTGTGGCTGGCTAGGCCGTATATACATATCTCTTCCAACTCTCCCAACCAACACCATTGACAAAAAGTCAATGGTGTTGGTTGGTAGCAGCTCGTAAGAGTGAGAGAGTGAACCGGGTCCTTACCAACTACGCCACTGGTATACGCTCGTCATAACCGATTACACTTTTGTCATGTATATGACATATCGCATAAAAATCTTATCTTGTTTGTTTGTAAACTACTTAGGTAAAGTACTTAGGTACTTTTCCGTGTTGGTCCAGGCTTCTTTGTAGAATAGACCATCCTTGCCAGGCAGCTCGTAAAAGGCGAGCATAGGCTTACCATCACTAACACCGGGACATCCGACTAGGTGGTAGAGTTTGGCAGTGACTCGCCCGGATTGGTACCACCGCCTTACCTATTCCTGCCGCCATAACGTCATGACGTGTTCCGGTTCGGAGGGTAAGGTAGCCGGTAGACTTGCTTTTGCTCGAGACCTATCATCCCGACCTCTGTCCATCACCATTATCAATCACCATTACCACCTTTGGTGTCTCTAGGCGGCGTGAATTTCTTACCAACAGGAAATCCGTCTGCTTTTTTGCCTTCCTTAAAGATATGCTTCTGCAATTCAAAAGTTAGAGTCGATCGAGTAATACCTATAGTTCGATTGAACTTATATATATAAGATTATATATATATGATTGAACTTATAACTCGGAGGGCGGCGTAGTTTCGTTGCTTAAATTTAAATTTTGACCATTATTCTCAAAATTTACTACAATTATTGCAAACCCTGTACAAAGACGAAGTCATTTGAACCTTTTTTTAACGTGAGTCATGTGTGAGAGAGGTCAGCGAACAAGCACACAGCTCTGATGGTAAGAAATCAGTGTGACCTATAGACAACATAAATGTTACAGGTGCGTCGTTGTCATATGGCCGATACGTTAGACCTATTCTGTGAAATATTTCTAAACTGAAGTTCTCGATTTTCTCGCTTTTGATTGGGAGAAACGATTCCAACGTCGAAACGTGTACTACACGTGAATCATAATATTCTCTTGCTCCTTACACGGTGAATGCATAAGCTCTTTGTAAAATAACAAAAATCTAAGTAATAATAAGAAATTATTTAAAACTAGCTGTCCCGGCGAACTTCGTTTCACCCGTTCAGTATGGAAAATAATAAAGTATTGTTTTTACCATTCTCCCAGCAATATTCCCGATTTTTCTCTTCATAAGAACCTTCTCCTGACAATAACTAACGATTTAGCGATTCATTTTTATATTATAGACTAGCTGTCCCGGCGAACTTCGTTTCACCCGTTCAATATGGGAAATAATAAAGTATTATTTTTCCTATTTTCTCTGCAACTTTCCCGGGTTTTCTCTTCATAAAAACCTTCTCCTGATAAGAACTAACACAATAATAAAAGAATTAGCCCAATCAGTCCAGTCATTCGGAAGTTATGTGCTTACCAACAAATTTAGCGATTCATTTTTATATTATAGATAAACAACTAATACAAAATTTGAATATGTTAGAAGATCAAAGACATCGAGATGGTTTATATGTTCTGCTAATGTTCCTCTTGTGAATATACTCAATCGTCTAAGTAATTAACACAAAAATCTCTAACTTCAGAACCTAATATCAAACCCATCGCCCTACTAAAACTCCCTACAGATGTTTTAACCCTTGAGGCAGAATGTTATATATAAGATTTGTCGTTAAATGTAAATCCAGTATACTTTCGACTAGTCATACTAAGTGGCAATTGGAATTCGATCTTTCTCCACGAAGTAGTAAAATTACCTAACAGAATTTATTAGAATTAGGTCTATCAGTCAAATGACAGCATTCGTACAACGAAAGCCAGATTTGAGAGTTAGTTAATGACAATATCGTGAAATCTTCACGCTAGGACTACTGCTGGCCCAATGCAAAAAGGGCCTAACACAGTGGTGTTGGTCAGGGCCTAACTTTCGCTGAGGCATTTCTCCTCAAGGCCACAAAACCTGTCCGGATACCACCTCCAGTTTTGATATTTCGAACTGCACACCTTGCAAACGCCATGGACGTGGGATAATTGTTGCATTTAGGTTTTAGGGTAACTCAAAACGGGTTGGTGAAACTTTTATTAAAAGCACTACATTTTTGCATTACATTTTGTCTATAATTCGGTAGCGCTAAGCACATAGTGACGTCACTAATTTTGAGTGATTTAATTTATCAGAATCGTTAATGTAAGAAGTTCTAAAGAATAGTTTTTAACTTGAGAGAAATACTAACCAGCCTCGCGAACCGCGACACTTGCTTTTTTTATAAATTTAGAGGTTTTTACAACTTCACCGGGCTATGGTTCCACTTACGCGGCGTTATCTATACATGAATTAATATTGTTAAATTTGTTAATTAACTAGCTGGTCTGACATATGCACTACTAAATAAAAACTGTTAATCTTAATTTTAGCACTAGGCCTGAGCTTGTGTCAAATTTCTATAAAATTTAAAGAAAGAAAAAGTTCAACCGGACGTAAATTTACCCTACACTCTTTCGTCTCAAGCCGACGAAGGTTTTTTTGGTACTGAAGATTCAAATCCTCTGGCGATTTTTTTTGTTTTGGAATGTCCAATATGTAACCTCGCGGTTTTTATAAGTTCACATAGATACACAGTTCTGTGTACCTACTAACATAGTTCATCGTTACAGATGAAATTCATGTTTATAATAGCCATAACTTTCGTTTCTCTCATGGTATTTTTTTAGCACTTGCCCTATACTTAGATTAAGTTTGTATTAAATTCTAATAGTTAATATTTTATAAAATCAGCAGTGTGGTATGTTTGCAATTTCTCGACCTTTCTTTCCTTAAAAAAATAACCAAAATGGTCCAGCTGCCATCTAATTAGACAACACATTTCTATTCATGTTATAAATTATGTTGGGTTTATCGTAAGTTTTCACTGATTCAAACCCTAGCCAGCATGGAGAAGTCGTGGTAAAACAAACTGCCCGTTGAAGTAAATACATATTTTATTTTATTAGTAGGTATAGCATTTAGTATAAACGGATAAAAAACGCCATCTTAGACGGCAAATATCAAATGATACCTTGAGTTAATATGTTATAACTTTAGCTACGTAAATACGTTAATCTAGCCTAAATTACGGCTGCTCTACCCCCTGATACAAAACAGACAATAGAAAACACTGACGTCCTTTTGTCAACGATGCAGCTCTGAAAGCCGTTGATGTTTGATTTCTGTAAGGGAGATATTGTCTCACTGTCAAAAGAGTTTTGTAATTGTTGCTGTCTTATTCTACAAAAGTTGACATTAAACTACATGTGGACTGCGGAAACAACAGTATTTTTTAGAACCAGTGAACATATATGTTTGACCCCCAAAAGTAACATTCTGAATTTCAATTTCTCAAATCTTCTTTTTTTTGACGGATTCTTGTACTCGTACGAAATATTGGTTAGGGAAAATAGTTTTTCCTATTTTATATAGAAACAATTGTAAGATTTTATAAAATGTTTATACCCATTATACATTTAAGTATGTAATTTTATGTTAAAAAAACATATATAGCTGCCATATTAAAAGTAATGATATAATTCCGTTGCCGTAAAAACTTTGGGACTTCTTATTTTAAAACTACAATAAATAGTTTCGACAGTCCTCTCTTGATGTTACCTTTACACTACCTAAATAATTCTGAACTGACTGGACTGAGGGTGCAAAACTAGAGTTATTTGGTGGACGCACCATGACAACACAGCCAAAATCTCCCAATTTCTGTTGATTGGTAAAATATGTGTGTGGTCTGACGTTATCGTTATGAAAGGACACACCTTTTTGTCGCTTTAATACTGATTGCCTTTTCTCAGTTTTTGCTTGATTCTCATCAGCTGTTGACAGTATAAATATTTCTCTTCGGTTCCCGATTTTACCACGCTGTAAAACCTCATAATGAATGATGCGCTTTCTATCCCACTATAGAGTCAACATTTACCAGGTTTTACGATAATTTCGCGCATTTTAGTCGAAGGTATTTTTCACAGTGGAAATCTCTATTCAAAACAAGTTCCATTTCATTGCGTCTTATTTGATTATCGCAAATTTTAATGAGTACACTATCCTTTTGCGTTTCTTTTAATAAGTCTATGTAGCACTCCTATTTTTCCCGTTCTTTTTTGTATACCCCGCTTTATTCAAACAGGCAAAATTATTTTATGGTCAATTTTTAGATCTTCAGCTATTTCGTAACTATGATCTTGAGACTTAATGAATATGAACCCAAAAAAATACATGAGTAACATACAGGTAACATACAATATGTAGAGGTAACATACAATATGTAACATATTGACGAATAGACAAGAAAAAAATGAACGTCGCTATAAATAATCCTAATTACGATTCACTAGATAATTTGAGTTCAAACAATGCACCTATCTAACATTATGTACTATACCTATTCACAAAAACTCGCCAACATCTAGCCTAGTCAGCGTCTTATAAACAATCTGTAGATATAATTAAAATGTGCCTGCTTGTTTACCTTTTTAACATAATATTGTTTCCCTTCATGTAATTCCCTTCATATTACAAAATACTATAAAAATGTTATGTGCACAGAAGTTACATGAAGGCGGTTTTATAGCTACGGAGTGGTCTTTTAGTGAAGATTATTAAAGTTTTAAACAAGAAATTAAATTTAAATCAATAAATCTGTCACGTTTCTGTTTAAAAAGTGGCCAATAAATTGATGGTCATGTAGCGAAATGTCGGGAATAAATCAAAACTGCAAGTAATCAATGTACTGTCGCGACCGTCTCGTTCAAACCTCTGCCAATGGTCGTTAGCTCCTTCCACGGCGTATGTCACGTCAAAGTTTACTCAAATACCCACCTTGATAACATATCCTGAGGTTGGTTTTAACTTTGTTAGTGTCAGGTTATGGAATGTTATGGTTTTGGATGGCGAACTGGTCAATAACAGTGGTGAAGCAAAAACGCTAGCAGACGGGGACGACATTCCAACATCCTCGCCTTCCACGGCCACATTAGAGGTAGATCTAAACGGATTGTTAGGATGTCTTAAGTTTCTCAATGCGTGGTATATGAACGTTAGCTTTTTATCTACTGATTTCGTTGTAGTCTGGAACAAAGACATAGTAAAGTGCAGGTGAAAGAATGCACCTAACTCGTAACTCGTGTTATACCTGGCGCATAATAATAATAAATAATCTATATCTCTGAAAAAAACCCTAACCCCAAAATATGCAAATAATAGTAATACATAACATGTTGAAACAAATTTAATAAATAGGTACCTAAACCCAGAAATCTATGTTCACTACATGTATTATGCCTGCCCATGTCGGTAATCGAACCTCCCTGATGATGGTGATGCTAGGCAGTAGGCGTAGGGATTTGATGATCTAATCGCTCACGATTTGAATTACTATGCAATGTTTGTTAATGAATATTATTTGTTATTGTTGTTGACATTAGTTTTTCACAATATTAATTGTAATTATTATTGACTTGTTGTGACTTTCAATGATAGATATTTTTTATCCTATGTTGAATAAAAATATTTGACTATTTGATTCAATTAGTTTAGTCAGATCTGTAAAATTACTGTCAAATCTCGTTTCTTGCAATATTGGAAATTAAAATCGGACATGTCATTGTAGGTACCCTTGAAAACAAATGTCACAAATTATTAATATTTAGCTAATACTAAACTATAGAAAATATAGGACACCTGTTTTTTTTATGGAACTAAAAGTTAACATTTACTCGTACTAGTACCGAGTTGAACAGAACTTAAAATGATGTATCCTATTCAAGTTTCCAATTCGCATAACATTGATATTCAAGAGTAATTCTACTGTTGGTGAAGTTCTATATCGGCTTGGATTAGTACCATCGTTTTACCAACATTCTACAACAACTATCGTTTTAGGATTCGAGGAAGTAGTTGATTCGGTAAATTTAGCATTTTACAGTCTCAAGTACCCTTCAGGCTTCAGGTTGACATTTACTAACATTTTGTTGTTTAAGTGTATTTTTACCACCAGGAAATAGGTCTGCTTGTTTCCTCCTCTATAAAATAAAATTCACCAATCATGCACAATTCTCGAGGTTATAATATACATATAGCATGACTTATAATATTACACTATAGTCAAGAGATCGTGGTATTGAATCGATTGCACGTTCAGCCTACCTTGATCTATATCACGCTGAATTGAATTGAACTACATCTATTTGAATTTCCTTAATCCGGCGTTCTATTATAGACAAATACAGCTGAATAATTCAAGCTTCTTTACACTTAACGGATTTTGCCTTTTATATCAACTAATGTACTATAGAAACTAAACTTCAGTAGGTAGGTATCTTGTGTACGATTTATTCATTTTAAATCAGGTGGTTCTCCTGATGATCAAAAATGATGTAGATGGAAAAATCAAGGCGTTGCTTAGGGTGTGCCTCTCGTAGGTACAATAGTCAGAATAATAAAAAATACACCGCCTCGTAAATGTTCATAGTTACCATTTGTAGTAATACTGAAAGAGCTAACGTAAGTGTAGTAAAGAAAATATACTTAGTTTAAAAAGTTTGTAAAAGTAGTATCTAAACATATGTAGAGTATATTTATGGAGGCTGTCTATTCATTTCATTTTCTTTGCATCCTCTGAAAAGTCAAAATCTCTGAATTTAGTCCTTTCCTATTGGGCAACATGGTCCTCACCACGAACGAGAGAAATAAGATCCTTATTCTACGGACTTCTTTGATGACAAATGACACTTTTGCATTAGCTTCTAGTCATGCTGAACAGAATAAAGAAAGGTAGAAATATAGGAAATAAACATTTAAATATTTGGCCATCCCGTTAGTCCAAAGGTTAAAGTATCTGCAGTAGCTAGGCTAGTGTTCGATTTCCGACTGGAGGAGACATTTGTGTAATGAATAGAATAGATATTTGTATTTCTGTTTCTGTAAATATATCTATTTAACTAAATCTTTGTAAGAATATGGTTGAACACTCATATACATACTAACATACAATTTTCTTACTTTAGGAGTAGATCAACTTTTGTAATTCTTCCAGGGATGAAAATTTTTTTTTATTAATGAGTTTACTAAATATTGAAGTGAATGTCCAGTACAAAATATACTTTATATTGGTAAACTGATTACTTATGCCATAAATAAGACGTAACTTTATACAATACGTGTACCATCGTATCTATGGTTTATTATTCTGTTTTTAGCGTTTTCTCTTTAAGGCTGTATCTAATGCGAGTCCCTTGCGGGATGAATGCTGTTCCAGCCATATATGGCACTTGTCAATTTAACGAACGTATTCGATATGTTCACATGTTCCCGCGCATTTGATACAAAATGGCGGGGAAGATACTTCTTTTTTTTTGTTAGATGATGTTAGTGATTTTTTTATTGATAAGCACTAATGTTTATTAATCCTTATTTAGTACTATGGTACTATGTATTTTAAACTATACTTATAAGGTACAGTTTAAAATCTAGGTTCTATTACAAATTATGGGATCCGTAAACTCATAATACAATACGTAAAATGCTAGTAAAATTTGAGACTTTGTTGTAAAAATATTATTTATTTTGTATATTATGGAAGAAAATGTGTACTTATGATTCCCATATCCCAGTCACTTGCAAGTCTTACACGTACACATACTTTTTGGGCTAACAGAAGTAATTCAATTCGACAAATTCCTCGTGTTTGATCATCGAATTCCTTAAAAAACAATGACCCGTTCCGTATCCCCGGTAAACCTGTCCTTATGTAATTTTTATCCCTTAGTATTCCCGTCGCAGCCAGGTTATTGATAATCCTGTTTTAATTAATGTATTCAAGTCTAACGCTGGATACGTTATCGAGCGCTCTACTTAAACTGGCACAGACGAAACAGAATAACGTAGCGATTGTTAGGTACGTTTTAATTCTGCACATATTTTTGTAAAGTTGTCATGTTTTCCTGGTACCCTTTTAATACACGACCCTTTTTAGTTTAACCGTTTACATTTCTTTGACCTGCTTTTTTTATGTTTCAATTCAAATAATTTGTGACACACGATTATTCAAATACCGCGCAATAATACATTATATTTATTAAAAAATTCTGTGTTTGACGATCGTTGCCAAATGTTTTTTTTGAAGTAACATGCTAAAACTATTAATTCTCAGAAAACTAACAATAACTATAAAACGTTAATAACGTAAATTCTATTAAATCAAGAAAGGTCAATCCATTAGACAAAAAGATCAATAATTTATATCTATGGAAAACTTTTAATATCGCTGTCACAATCAAATAGTACACTATCTCATTAAGTAATATATCTTCATGTTCAATTATTCTTCACAATCTTACTTTAAAGGAAAACGATTTTTAACCTAAAATATTAAAAATGTTTTGAAAAATCGTGTAGATAAACTAGCCATCCCTTGTTAGTCTGTCAGGTACGTTGTTATTATTATAGTAGTCTATTTATTCGTATTTTGTAATGATAAAAATAATGCAGTTGTGATTTGTACCTTAAATGTCTCTCTCAGAATCCTTATTTAGAAACAATAATTTCAGTCATTACCTATACTGTAAAAACACGTCTTATATTGCAGTTAACACAAGTAGTAGTGAATACGGAAGACGTGGCAGCATAGCCAAAAGATCTTAATGCAATTTATTTAGAAACACTTGTACTTTCCACAATATATTTTATATATTTTTTTATGATAAAAAATATAAAATAAATAATAAAGATAAAAATAAAAAAATATGAAATATATTGTGGAAAGTACAAGTGTTTCTAAATAAATTGCATCGAGAATGGAATTCCACCAAGCACCGACGATAAGAAGTATAGAATCTATCAAAAGATCTTAGCCGATCTCAGAAAGGGACGCGAAACTATCTAAAAAAAGTAGTAACATCACAGATAATAAAATTAATTTTGACAGAAATAATAAAACGCAGATTTCATAGCTCCGTATGGAGTAACCTGTAGCGAATGAATACAGTCCGGTTATTTTAGTACGACTTGCTTATTAGAAGTTATTATGGATGACTTTTTGCTCAGTAGCCGTTTGAGATTGCAAGTATAATTGCTCCTTGAACGTGAGAAACAAACCTGGGGACGAGTGATAATATCTTTTTGTATTAGAAATACGTTTTTCATTATATGTTTCTTCAATAAAATATAGAGCACTTGTTGTAAGTAAATTTATTTCAAATTCAAAGCTATATGATAACATAGTATACATAAACTTATTAAACAATAATAACATCGTTCCACAAATTTGTAAAAGGTTATAATTTTATAATTTCAGGTTATTCCATAAGTGCTTAAGGTTTACATTAATTCTGCAGGTATAAAACAAGAATCGTAAATAAGAAACAATTAGATATCTAAGCTAGCGAATAAACCATAATTGAAAGCAGTGAAACCGGAAAACCCGAATCCAACTATTTCATTGGGCACCACGTCGCGATTTAATAATTTCGAAATCATTTTTTTAAAAGGTAGCAAAATTGTTTCCGGAATGGTCCCACATCCTACATGTTATTACAATCCTACTATTTTTAGAGTTAAATTCGGACCATGATAAATGTAATCTGGGATCGCCGCGGCATGACCTCGCAGCATCTTTCTAAAATATGAACCTCTAAAATCGGCTGCAGTTGGTCGATCGCGTGACATACATAAAAAAATTAAAAAAAAACAGTAGAATTGGGAAAGAACCTCCTCCTTTTTTGGATTCGGTTAAAACAATTTACATTTTAACGATTTCTCTTAAGACAGTTGTTAGAATTTCTGCATTCTTTTTAGGAACGAACTAGACCAACCCAATATATGAAAACTCATAATTTTCTGTGTGAACTTCCTCTAGGAGTAAAATGCTCTCTTAATATAGAAAAATAAAAAAATCGTCACCATGACTGGCAGACAGTACGCAGAAGAAAAAGTTAATAGTTAGATACCTATTTAAATTTTTCGCGCTACTGACACTAACAAAACAGAAAACTTATAAAATTGGGATTTTGCACCCGATATCTATTTGTTAAGACATTAAACAATACATAAAAGTTTTGGGTTGACTGCAGGTTAACATGGAGCTACTAGGGGCTAGTTGTTGTTTGCCTGCCTAGTCCATACATTTTTTATGATATTGGAAGTCAAACAAGCAGACGGATTTTATGATAGTAAGAAATTTCCGCCGCCTAGAGACACCAAAGGTGGTAAAGTGTGTTGCCAACCTGAGTTAGGCCTCGAGCAAAAGTAAGTTTACCGGTTACCTTACCCTCCGAACCGGATCAAGTCTTGACGTTATGGCGGCAGAAATAGGTAAGGCGGTGGTACCAATCCGGGTGAGTCGCTGCGAAACTCTACCACCTAGTCAGATGTCATGGTGCTAGTGACGGCAAGCCTATGATGCCGTTTTTCTTATTTGACGTAAGCCAAATTGCAATCGCTACCGAGTAAGTAATAAACTGTAATAATGCTATTTATTACAGAATATAACTTAGGTATAATGAAAAACGCGCTTTGATGTTCGAGATGTTCAGATCTAGGATCATTCGATCAACAATCACTAGATTAAGCGTTTTCTAAACTGATCGAACTATAAGGCAGTCTTGTGTAACCTCCATATTATATATTATATATAGACATGCAATTGTTTTTGGAGTTTACTCCTTAAGAAACGATTTCAGTTATAAGGCCCGGTACGGAAATTTTATGAGGAGTAAAATCAAGTTTAACACGAAAAGTTGAGGCGTTACGTAGAAAGAGACATACATATATATCTGTAGGAATGAACGTGAAAAAGAATGAGATGGAATACATTACACAGCGTATCTCATTCTCGGGATATTCTCCTGCGCGATACTTCGTAGTCTCCGTGCAGGAGGAGTCGCTATCTATCGAAATACTGACTATTTGGATCACACTTCTAATGTCTGCGAAGATACTAATTTAAGAAGATTTAACATAACTAAATCTGCTGTAGAAGACATGTGTGCTGTAAGATACATTTCGTAAGGAGTAAACTCCAATCGTGCGTCGTAGCTGACACACACACCCTTTTTTTAAGCTACTTATACATGTCGCAAACCTATATATGAAGAGATATTAATTCAAAAAGCACTTTTTTTCAGGAAAGGCAAAAGACTATTTTGTGTACACAGTGGGAGTATTCTGTTTATTAAATGTTTTTATATACTTATTTGTATTATACATGTTTTAGGACCCAAAGTAGAGTTTTTGACATGGATTTAAAGCAACTCATATTAAAAATTAAATCTACTTTCTTTGACAGAAAACTTAATATCCAACCTGGTACACAAGAAATGATGACCTCCATCGGGACCTCAAAGTGGAGTTTGTCAGCGACTTTATAAAAAAAAGTGAAGAAACTCATCATCATAGACTTCACCATCATGTGAACATCGAGGCAATCTGTCTCGTTGATATCACAGATACAACGAGAAGACTGAAATAGACAAAGCCATATGAACTAGTGTAGTGTTGTGTAGATTCACAAAGTGCTAGTGCCAAAATCAAGTGACAGGTTTTTGGCTCTAGCACAGGTACTAATGGAACTTAAATTTAGAGACACTAAGTAAAAGTTGATGGACTTATACTTAGAGACTGTAACTTAGAAAAAAATACTCATTAGTTTATAGACTACATTGTAATATCGAAGAAGATGCTCAGTAGAGCTTCTTATGGAGAAGAAAATAAAAACTTGATATCCAAAAGGCGATAACTCAAAATCATATTACTACAAATTTCGCAATACAAACACTCACATCTTAATATAACTCAAATATATTTTAAATCACATGGCATTTTGTAACGTAATTGTTTTAAAACAGCAACTTTTCACCACTTATGTCAATTGACTACTGAAGAAAAGTTTTAAAAAGTAGCCCATCTTAAGCTCCCTTGGCTTATAGTAAGATTGAAGATTGAGGTAAATTATACTAAACAAGAAGGCTTTGAGGTAAAGTTTTTTTTATAATTATCAAACTTCTTGCCTGAGCTAGTTGTTCATAGCTACCTACTTCATCATCCCAATTATTTGAACACGACCTAACTGAGCATAGCTATTTTCACTGAACTCAAGTATAATAATCCGTAAATATAAATAACAATTAATAATTGTTTGGAAACTAGCTATTCCCGCGAACTTTGTTCCGCCCGTTCAGTTTGTATGGGGAAAATTAAAAATGTTGTTTTTCCCAGTTTCCTCATAATCGAACAGGACAACATGTATCCTATGTCCTTCTCCTGGTTCTAAGCTACCTCCCCACCAATTTTCAGCCTAATCGGTTGAGCCGTTCTTGAGTTATAAATAGTGTAACTAACACCACTTTCTTTTATATATTTAGATTTACATAAGTTGAAGTTGTAGTTTTAGTTTATCCTTCCATGTTACGTTTCTATCGATAATATCAACACAATCTAGTAATCGTTGATCGCTGGGAGCGAAACAAGTAGAAAAAAGCTCGGTCGCCGTTCGCGTGACTTGATATGGCTAACGACGTGAATGACCTCTGATAACAGCCTGCTGCGACTGCTGCAAGCCACCCATCCTAGGGCGATGACGTAATGCTAGTGTTTACGCATACTTAGATAGTTTGTAAAGGTAGTAAAGTATGTACTGAATGAGTATTATTTAGAAATTAAACTTGAAAACCAAAATGAAACAAGTTGGAGGGACCATGTTCTATCTTATTCTAGCTGCCCAGGCGAATTTTATACAACCTACCGCGTGCCACAGTTAGTAATGTGCAAAATCCCCTGTACAAAGTATATACCTGGAATACAAAAACGAAATCCTTTCAAAATAAGTATTTCCGATACCAGATACAAAATACGTTTGAGAAATGTATTTAAATACTAGATACAAAATAGGTATCCCACGGTAAAATTCAATAACCGTGTTCTGTGAATTTTTCATCTTAAATTTTCAAACGTTTTAATATCAAATTGTTTTCACATCCAAAATGCCAAATATCCCTTAAATCGGTTGGTATTGTAACAAACCTGACTTAGTTTCTATATACAAATTTATGATTTTTACAATGTATTCTTCGATCACCTTATCAAGTTTTTAGCTTTGTTACAGTTTTAGAGTAATTTGTTTATACATATATTACATTTTTAGGATATTGAAAGGCAAACATTAATATTAATGATATTCAGTAGGTATAGTGTTAGTAACAGTTATTTCGGAGTACCTAGGACAGAACCAATTTATCTGAACATTGAAAATTATATTCGGTACATAACGAGTGACAGTTAATTACTCAATGGCTATTTGCCTAGGATAAAACCAATTTGTCTTGATATTGGAAATGATGTTAGGTACTTATTTAACGATAGTTACTTCTCTTTGGCCATTTACTTAGGATAGAGTCAATTTATCTGGACAGTGAAAATGACATTCAGTAACTAGTGACTGTTGTTTTTGTCACCGGCTATTTGCCTAGGATAGAACTAATGTATCTTGACATTATAAAAGGCATTTGGTATATATAAGTAGCGCTAGTTTCTTCTCTGTGGGTATTTACATAGGACCGAACCAATTTATCTCGACGTTAGAAATGACGATCAGTATATAAATGGTACATAACTCATGATAGTTTATTTGTTTGCGGTGTCCTGTAATGGCGGCGGCTATTCACATAGGGCAGAACCAGCGGACTGAGAGCTAGTCTCTACGTACCGTCCAGCTTAGATTTATTTCAACGTACACTTAGTTTTTGCACCGCCTATTACACCATAATGTAATATTTTTCTTGACCGTTTCGCAAACGCGATGTTTGTTTAATACTTTTATTTTATTCGCTTTATTTTAAAATAGCTCGCTTGTATAACAGGAGTGTCTCTGCCACTTCATTTTTTTTCGATATGGTCCCACATAAACTTTATCAAAATTGTACTGGCACTTAATTATTAAGCGTAAGTCAAAAAAATCACTTATCTAAATGATCTCATCATTATTAAGTATAACTCAAACACCACTGGTCGGACCATGTTAAAATTAATTTGTGTCCCTCAGGATCATTACCTATCCTTCCAAAAGAAAACCATCAGAATCGGAAGGCTATTGACTGATTGCGTAGCAAATATTGAGAATAAATAAACAGTCGAATTGAGAACCTGCTCCTTATTTTGGAGTCGATTCCAAAGTGAATATCAGTAACAGCTATTATCGCCATCATCATCCCAGCTTATACACTGGTGGTTCCTCATATTTGAAGGTAGTAACGCTATGGTCCACCTACACACTTTCACTTCTTCTCTTCACTCCGTGTACTGCACCCCTAATAGTGCTCAGCTATTACATCGGCGCTTATTGTTTTACAACGTCTATGTATTTTTTAACCATGTAACTGGCTTGGTAAAACATGATCGTACCGCCTAAGCCGGCATTTCCAAAGTTTATCAGTTGCATCACGGACATGAAGTGTGATCTTTGCGTATTTCGCTACACATCAATACCTGATACCGTTCGAATATTGACTAAAATTCATTGCAATATAAAAGAACACGCCTAATGCTTTTATAACCCTGTGCCTGTAGCATAACCGGGTTTTTTGGGTTATGCATAACACCGGTTAGTTGTTGCCAAGTCACAATAATTCGGACCGAGATGTAATCAATAATTTATCAAAATTTGGATCAGACGCATTTGTAACTACCACTAATTAATTAGGATTTACCACCGAGATTGTACGGCATGGGACAGGACGGGTGTGTTAACTATCTGCATTCTTTTCTTTCATGTAAATAATAAACAAGTCTCATGTCGCGTCGCTTCGGTGTAAACTAAGAAACAGTTGACGGTGTGCTCTGTGTACTTAGGTTGTGCGCACACAAGTGTAGAGTTACGTGAGCGGACATAATAAAGGCACGCACACATGCGCGGGCGGGCAACGTCCCTTACTTGGTACGCCCGAACGATAGTTATGTTTTATTTATACTTTCTTAGTTTACGGGATCCAAGTATATGATCGTTGCTGAGAACTTGTTTGTGAAGATTTTTTATTTGAATTTTTTTATAAATTAGTAATTATAATATTTGATGTTACTAGAATTATTTTCTATAATTAATTTAAAATGTCTGGATAAAAATTAAACATAACCACTGCAAAACAGCCGCTCCTATGGTTTATGCTACACAGAATATTTTTATTTTGGAACCTTCGCTTTCCCTGTCATTAACAGCTGACAGTAGTTTGTATTTGAAAATTAAAGCTTTGCTTTTACAATTTTTACTATTTAAATACTTAAAATCTGGGGAAGTCGCAAATAAAAATTCCCTGCCGAATCGGGCAGGCGGGGAATCAATATACCTTTTTGTCCTGGAGTTCTTCGCTAAGGTTTTTTCACAAATATATTAACAAGATATATTTAACAGTTTTATCGCTGGGCTTTAGTTGAATTGCATTGATGTAAAATCTTAGTTTTCTATGAAAGACATAGCTGAAAATAACCTATACCCAAGTATATCTATGTAAGTAAGTATCTTCACGGCCATATTCCCAAAGAGGTAGGCAGAAGCACAAGCAGGACACCCACGACTAGGCGAAGACACTAAGTCCCACAATGTGATAGGTGGCAAGGAAAACCTATCACCAACCGGGCACAAATCAGAAAATTAGAAAAACCACATTTTCTTTTTGTTGCACGACCCGGGAATCGAACCTGGGACCTCGTGACGTCATGTTCAACACCTGGACGGCTAGACCATTACAACACCACAATGCTTTTGTTGATTTACCTAAATGTACTAATTTCTACACCATTACGATCGCCTCTGTAGGACAGTGGTCCTTTGTCAGCGTTAATTACCTAAATGATGTCTTTAGTTCAATTCTAGAGGTCGCGAAACCCAAAATATGTTATTTGTTTTTTTATTTGGATTGGATATTTTTCGGTTACGTTGGTTGGAACGTTTTGGGACGAATTATTACCTTCAGGCTTCAGCTAACTTTAATTACACAGGTTCGACAAAATTCTTTAGCAATCTAGCATGATTCTTGAGGAAGTTTATGCTTAAAATCATCAACGTAGGTACTTCAAGGATGAGTCGAACAGACCGACAGTCGACAAGAGACCGGTCGCGCTTGTATATCCATAATTTAGTTTTCGTATAAGAATTTCAATAAGAATATTCAGTTGCATCATTCTTATTCGATGTGATCGGCGTTAGGACTTAGAGCACCGCCGCGTCTGTGTCACGTCTCTGGACGTATGTGTGGGTTTGATGTGAGCTTGTGTGCGAGTGCGCAGGCGCAGGTAACCGGGATCGTCTGAAGCGGGAAAGGCAGCCTCCATTTTTAAAAATTAGAATTTCGCTCTAAGAAACAATTTCGAATAAGACGAGAAAAATATAATGAGAAAGGTTTAGAAATTATTTTCTGAATTTTTATAATACACTTCCATTTTCACAATTCACATATGTTAAAAATAAAAGTTTCTAGTTTGTGGT
This sequence comes from Calephelis nemesis, assembly GCA_002245505.1. NCBI lineage: Eukaryota > Metazoa > Arthropoda > Insecta > Lepidoptera > Riodinidae > Calephelis > Calephelis nemesis. Next base: position 116,742 of record NJDD01001075.1, on the reverse strand, counting down.
CGTAGCATCTAAGTAATTTATATCTATACTTATAGTAAATCTGTAGAAGAATGAATTCAGTACATTGAACGTAATGAAAAAATGGGTAAAGGCAACTAAAGACGGACGGCACAACGCGTTTTTGCGTTTTTATAATTTTGTCTTTCTGTCTCTATAAATTCGCGCCGAATATACTAAATTGATCGTATCGAAATTTGACGGGAATTTATGCTCCGAGGAAGGTTATATGATAATACATTTTATCCCGCTCACTAAATTAGTTCACATGGTAGAGAAGTAAATCTCAATACACAAATTTTTTGAGGTAAACGCTTGTACTTTTCCCCTATTCACTTTATGTTACACTATAGCCAACTTACAACCAAATAGATGCTGAACATTAAATTAAAATAGACCTTTTATCTTTAGTTATAAGCCCTGATGATGCTGTGACATGTGAAACCAGTTGGCTATAGCATAACGTAAAGTGTAAGTATAGTAGAAAAGTACAGGCGTTTTTCTCAACAAGTGCGTATACAATGGAGTATCACCATGGGCCGGCGATAACAAGTTTAGGTTCTAAAACTCAATACGCCTTATATTTTTTTGAAGTCAAAGAAGAATATGTTTTTTTGTTAAGAATTTACAGGCATGACAACTCAGTATAAAGTGAATTTGAATGATTACCTTAAAATCTTTAATATAGAGAGATATTTGAACGTAGGTTTTATCTTACATACCCCAGTAGCGTAGGCAGATTGTATCGAGAGCCAAGTGAAAGAAGTTCGCCAGGTCGGTTAATCTGTAATAATTTAACATATCAACTATTCCCACAGAGACTAATCTAGAATTGTGCCAACGCTTTAAAATATTTTGCTCTTTATTATCATGTTCCATTAAAGACACTTCGCTAACCTGAGACGTTTCTACGAGAGACATCAAAACTCCTAGGCTTAAACTTAAAGTTGAATATCTTTAGTCTCTACATGCGGATTATATTTTATATTTTTTAAACATGAAATCTGTCCGTTTGTTTGCCACCATTGTAGGATCTACCATCTAGTCTAATTAATTGTAGCACTGATATTTGCCAATAAAAACATGTTGATATCGAAATGGGACGACCCCATCGCCCGATCACTCGCGACTATCTGAAAATACTAAGCGCCACTATGTTTTAGGTTGCACACCTATCACCAATCGGTCACTTATTCAATTCGTCATTCAATCCCTGGAAACGTTGTGTGTGTAAAAGTTAAAAAAACATATTTAATTTTTTTGTTTCTTGGCCCGGCAATCGAACCCGGAATCTCATGAAGTCATCTCCAATACCGGACACAGGGGCAATTCAGGTAATCAGTACAGATAGTAATAACTAGGCGGTAGAGTACTAAGCTGCAGCTCACCGTAATACGGTCAGTGGTCGCCATACTGTGCTGGAAAGTAAGATAGATTGTACACATGTCCTAAAATCCCGGCTCAAAGAATGCAATGCACATGTACCTAATCTAAATCTGTACATGGAATGTTTTTGAAAACGTTGAATGCCACGGAAGGTATTTAAGATATTTAACGGAAATGAGGATTATTGATTTTTTTGACGGTTTGTCTGTTCACTTTTCATGTAAAATCTACTGAACAGATTTTTACTAAAATACGCACACACACACACATATTTTCACACCAAGTCCCTTACCAGGTAGGCAGAGAGTATCGAGTGGCAGACCTTACGATCGTGACAAACCCGTCTTGCTTCCTTCACATTCATTACACTTTTCATACAAACACGGTCGGTTTCGGAGACTCTTGACACCACCCTCGGATAATATCCGAGCGATCAGATCGTGGATCGACAACCTCGGTCTCCCCGGGTACCTACATCCATCCACATTCGCACTGTATATCTGCTTTGTCAATCTTTCATCTGTCATTCTTTCCACGTGACCAAACCAGCAGAGCATGCCCTTTAGCATTTTAACACCAACTTTTTCTTTCAATCCCACTCTTTCTCGGATCCCACTGTTACGAATCCGGTCAGCGTTTGCCAAAATATGTTGAGTAATAGTAGCTTATAACTAAGAATACCTTTAATTCCGGGAAAATCGCTCGTTGCTCTTCACTTTAATGCGTTACGAAGAAGCGGACAACAGCTAGTCTAACATTAAACATTTTTTTATTGCAAGTAACAGCGAACAAGCAGGCGACTTCCCTGATAGTAAGTGATACCGCAAGCTATAGACACCATAGATGTTACAGAGGGTATTGGTATGTATGTGTTGGGTAATAAACAAAATATAATATTGTTGAAAAGCCAACTTTAAAAACAACATTAACAATAAATATGACTATAATGTTTATGTCTAGACATCAATACTGTATGATAATGGATATTTAAAACGGCGGGATGTCCATATACAAAATTCAGTTTCCTAAAAGTAATAACATAGACAGAAAGACATTATTAAACTACATATAAAATGATTGAAGTATCTACAAATGTAAATGTAATATTTTTACAAGGTATTTTTTATTATAATACTTGCCCTGTGCTTGGGTTAAATTTCTAAACATTTTTAAACAAAAAAAAATTGGCGCCAGACAGGATTTGAACCTGTACCCTTTCGTCTCAAGCTGACGAATGCTTTAACCGTTTGAGATACTGAAGATTCAAATCCTCTGGCGAAATTTTTAACTCCTTTCTTTAGCATTCGCGCATACATTTTTTTTTAATTTGTAGAAATATCTTTACAATTTAATAAAAGCTTTTTCTTAACTTTAATAAGGTACACTGCTCCGCAACAAATTTATTTTAATAAGACGATTTTTTTAATGTAATGGGTCTGCGAACTAGCAGCTGACTCTCCTGGTGGTAAAAAAGGAACGTGGCCTATAGATACCATAAATGTTATAGGTGAGTCGCGGTCCTGTGGTAGGGCAATGTGACCTAATGTGCAAGCCCGGCTATCGACTATCCTGTCCTGCGAACCAGAATGCAAACAGACACTGTATTATGACAGATGGAATTGTTGAAGTGAAACGATGGTGACGTGATGATGTTCAGGCTGGACCAAGGCAAATCGCTGTACAGCACTAACCTGTGTTAGTTCTGTACTCTCCTGTCCTCTTTACAGCACTCGAATGCTGCAAAATAGAAAGGCAAATGGTTTATTGTGCACAGGGGAAGTGCCCTGTTCCAACACAAAATGGCACACATATGAGGCTAAGTAATTTTACTTCAGATTGAAATAAATGTACTTATGCTTAAGTTT
>NJDD01001075.1:91184-112401 GCA_002245505.1 Calephelis nemesis | reverse complement strand
GCAGAATAGACCATCTGCCTTTCTTGCCAGTCAGCTCGTAAAAGGCGAGCATAGGCTTATCATCACTAACACCGTGACATCTGACTAGGTGGTAGAGTTTCGCAGCGACTCGCCCGGATTGGTACCATCGCCTTACCTATTCCTGCCGCCATAAAGTCATGACGTGTTCCGGTTCGGAGGGTAAGGTAGCTGGTAAACTTACTTTTGCCCGAGGCCTAACATCCTGACCTCAGGTTGGCAAGGCACCATTACCATCTTTGGTGTCTCTAGGCGGCGTGAATTTCTTACCATCAGGAAATCCAATAATAAAAAAAATAACTTTTCTATTTTATAGTACCCAAGCGACATCGGCTTAGAGTGGCTAGATCGGAACGAAGTTTAAGGGGCATAAAATTTTAGTGAAAATCATACGGGCATGTTGGTTCCAATAGTCTCTCATGAGCCTAAAAGCTTTTGCTGTAACAATCCAATACTTTTAAATAAGAAACCCTCATTTTGAAAAATCTCAACTGAGGTTGGGGGGTTGGGGAGGGGGTTGAATAAAATCTCACGACATCTCACCAGGGGGGAGGGAGTTTCAGAAATATAAAAAACACCTCACGTTATTTATGGACGCCCCCTTATGAATGATCTACTTTTTTAGTTATTATAATAATCGTAATCGGCTGATTTTGTCGCTGATCTCTATCTCAAATTCTTTGCTTTTGTAAAATATATTTTATTTATCAAGATGCAGGAAATTGCAAACAAAATAAATACATATTACGAGTAATATTGGAGTACATCCCAAGACATAATATTGGTAGCACAAAGCTATTCTAATAGATGTAATAGAGCATTACGCGGTCTCTCTGAAGAGATACAACTTGCAATTATCTACTCTCTTATTTATTTCTCTGCATCTGTAATTGGTTGTTACATTATGTCGTATTTTACTAGTATTTATTACCTGTTACTAATATAATAAGGTATATTTCATATTAGACAGAGAACAGTAGGGTTATATGAAATGAAGTAAAATTAAATGAATGAAAAATATTTACATGCTGAATATGAGTCCCTCGATATCTTGAGAATTAGAAATTAGAATCGTTTAATATGTCTTTTTAGGTAATTTTGAACATAGTATTAGCGGATTGTTAACATTTGGTTACAAATAAATTCAACGGATCCAATTACATAATTTATTGGTTACTATTAACAAAATGTTAACAATTCGTCAGTATTGTGTTCAATAGTACCTAAAATGACATACTCGATTCCAATTTCTAATATGAATGAATCGAAGTTCGAGAGTAACCCTACAGGAGTGAATGTTGAAAATTTGGCGGCAGTATTTTAAACAAGCAAAACTCAGTAAGTGATAGTCGAGTAGGGACTTCAATACTGTAATGATTTGCTTCCCACTACAATGGTAATGTCAGTGCTTGCCGTTGTCGTATTCGGGCTGCGAGTAATATTTTTAGCCATCAGGAATTCAGTCTAATCGTTTGCCTTCCTGAGAAATAAAAAGTGTCTTACAAAAAAGAACACAATAATTTAACATGATATTAATTAGTAACCAAATAACTAAAATAAGAAAGCTAATATCCGATTTCATGATTTAAACAAAGATGACTAACGGCTGCACTCAAAGAGTTGTCAATCAACATAATATAATCCATTATTAAAGTCACAATTTTGTATTGAAAATACTGATTAAAAGACAAAGAGTCAGAGTACAACCGTAAGTCTTATTTAGTTGAAATGACTCTACATTTCCATCTGACTCTACATTTTAAAGATACATTGGCAAGTGCGCAAAGTAATAGAAGGCTTTGTTCAAAGAATTTATCCCCATAGGAATTTTATACAAAAACATTGCCAAAATCTTATAAGAAACTAATTATGGGAAAAAAGAAAGGGGTGCGCGCGCGGCGGCTCACTGACGTAATTTCTCTTGCGACGATCGCGCGCCTGCGCAGTTTAGCCGGAGACCTCACGAGCCCTGCACGCCATGCCCTAACCCTGCCCTACCACCGGGAATTTATTTAGAATAACTAGTTTTTTATTGCAAAGATCCTCCCTTGCCCTCGAGATATCCATTCCATCATGGTGTTGCACTCGTTTGGAACGCGTTCGGTGCACGTGTGGTGTTCCCAGCTATCCGGAGGCGGTAGGTAAGTTTAATCACTTTACTATCTCGTAGGTATTGTAACGAAGTAAGAGAAATGTGTTTCGTAATTATTTATCTTTTAACATAAAGGCATCGAGCTAAATTGTTATGTTTTAAGTTTATGCAGTTGGACAAATATTTCCGAAGAAGGCAATAAACTCATTTGATAAATCTTGAATTATAGAAACCGTTACGTATTTCTTAAGTGTGGCGATCACTAAAAATGTTATAATCTATCATAGATTAGACTTTTGATTTCAGAGCTTAAAATTTTAGTTTTTACCCCAGTGTTGCATGTATATAATAAAGCAGCTAATCGATATGAGTTACTTATTTAATTTAGATGATAGATTTAGAACATCTTATTTTTCTCAATCTTTATCTTCTTTTAGTTTTTTTTCTTAAAAACAGAAGTGGAAAAGAACTGTCCGACTGTTGCGTTGAATTTGCTTTGTATGTTTTTGCCTCATTTTAGAAAAAAAAACTCGTTTTACAATAATTTTTGTTATTTAAAACTTTTAAGAAGCTGCGATAAGCTTAAGATAGATTACTCTCTAGTTATAGAATAATGATTTTTTTTTTCGCAAATGTTTTTAATTTATTGCACATGTATGCATTTCACTACGTAATTGCAAAACTGTATTAGTATAAATAAATATTTTTAAAACTTACAAAAAATACAAACTATATGTTCTTTGTTTAAAAGTATTTTAAAAAATAAGTTTAAATTCTGGTTTGAAAATGGAATTCCAATGTTCTTTTTATGGTGGCCATGTTGGCGCTAACTCGGCGTCCACGTCACCAACCTAACCTAGGCCAACATAGACGCATCGGAAACATAGGTCAATACACTCGGTCATGGCCGCGCACTTTCACAGAGCGCTTGAATTATTCTTGTTTAGACTACGGCCAAAGGAATTCTAACACAGCGGTCTTATTTTTCGTGGCGAGACCAATCGAAATTGTTCTTGAATCGAATTGAATGTAAGAGTGCACGAACTCGATTGGCTTTGTGCTAAATATTTTTTTAGTAAAGAAAGTAGGTATGTTACAAATTTGATTTTTTTTAATATACCTAATTAATAATTGAAAGTTTTACCAAGCCCCGACAATGGAAAATATGAAATACCTGTTTGATTTTGATTTGATTTTATAACAATACCTAAAAGGCTTTTGCCAGGCTGGTGGACATTCTTCATGCCTTACAAAAGCAGCATCCAGGTATAATGGCAAACTAGTTTTACCATGAAACAGAGAGATTGTTAAGGCAAGTTATTAATTTGCGTGGGATGTAAAAGAGGGAGCGGAAGAACAGGGCTCAGGAATAGGTTTGTCTGTCGCACCATAGCTTTTAAAAGAATGTTTCAATTTCAATCCGGTTCTTTCAGTTTGAAATCCCCATGATTGAGATGAGTGCTTAGCTACAATTTACGGACAGATTATGTTGGGATTTTTTTTATATTATTCACAAGAGTTTTTTTCCTCTTTGGGAGCCACATTAGTAGCTATTTTCTTTTCCAAGTTTTATAAGAAAACAAACAACCAGACGTATTTCCTTATGCTAAGATATACCTACCTACTCCTGGTATACATATACCGCGGAAGTTCGAATCCATGTAGATAATCCACGTTTTTTTGGTAGGTAATAGTTAGGTACCTATAATAGTTACATAGATACAATACTTCGATGGGCCACCGTTATACTAGATAGACCGAGATGAGTGCGGATTGTCTATGACATTACATAATATAGGTATTTCGATTTGAATATTAAAGATAGGTAGTAAGTTTCTATCAAAACTTTAACCGATACATGTGATGAAGCTTTCTGTCTTGAGTTTTGTGACCACGTTTACCTATAACCTAAATATAGGAAGTTATTTCATCAGACTATGTGCCCTACAAATAAACAAAAAAAGAATATAAAAACTATCAATAGGTAGGCAGGTATATAGAGATTGGACAAATTATGCGGCGAGATATACCTACTTCAACGGGAGTATTGGCGGTATTCCTATGTATATACAAATTAGTACCGAAAATCCGCATTTTTCCTGCCAACTTGATGATAGTTTATGTCTTCTTTCCGTTATGATGCCAACATATAAATGTTTATTTTATACTTCGACTCTACTGTACTCGTACCTAAATCGACTGACTGACGCGGAAGTATCAACGCAATGCAAAAATTTGAAATTTAATATATTATTATATTGAATAAATTATTAGTAAGAGATTTTTAGGAAAATCAACCCTTAAAGGGGAAAGAGGTTACATAGGAGTTGGGATCTGTGTGAAACTTTTCAATTTTCTCAGGGTTCATACCCAGTTAAAATTTAAAAAAAATGCTTTTCCGAACACGCGAAATCATAAAAGTTATTTTTCATTTGGAAACCATTCCTCTAAGGAAGGAATCCTTCTCTAAGAGCTGCAGTTAAATATATTTAAGTTTTTGAAAACACGTAACATTTAAGTACGGTATGAGTGTACACGGTTGAAGTCGTGCGATGAATACTAGTACAAAATATTGGTAAATAGTTAATAATTACAATATTGAGATTACTCTCGCATATATTTTTCCGACATGACGATTCAAGAACCGTCCATTAACAAAAACTCCAAGTTATGCCACGTGGTCAAAAAACTCAAGATAGAAAGCTTCATCAAATGAATCGTATAAAGATTAGATTGAAACTTACTACATTATGTGGTATGTTCAAATCGAAATATACGTTTCCTTAAGATTTTAGCTAATATTTGCTGTTTTCTTGCATACATGTGTTTTTTGTTATGATATTGGAAGGCAAACAAGCAGACGGATTTCCTGATGGTAAAAAATCCCCGCCGCCTAGAGACACCAAATGTGGTAATGGTGCGTTGCCAACCTGAGGCTTGGATGTGAGGCCTCGAGCAAAAGTAAGTTTACCGGCTACCTTACTCTCCGAACCGGAACACGTCATGACGTTATGGTGGCAGGAATAGGTAAGGCGGTGATACCAATCCGGGTGAGTCGCTGCGAAACTCCTACCTCTTCCGAACCTAGTAAAAAACATATAGAAAAAAATACTACTCAAGCCTGTATTAATTATTGACACTCCGTATACAGTAAGTTCACATATACCTAGTTGTCTAGTCGTTTTTATGTAAAGAGACAAGCGTGGCCTATAGACACCATAGATGTTTCAGGTGCGTCGCTGTCCTGTGGCCGGGAGTTATTGTACAAGCCCGCCATGCAGCCAGCATTCGCAGACGCAGGAATAGGTAAGGTGGTGGATCCTTACCAGGCAAGTTGCTGCACAGCACTCTGCCACCAATGTTACTGCTGATGACCCAATCTGTAAATCCACGAGTCTGACTGGCACCGAGATATTTTATTTTACCCTAAGGGCCCTGACAAACACCTGAAAGAGTACATTGAAATAAATCTATATGTTAGTTAGTTACTACTACTAACTTACTACTACCTACTACTACTACTAACTTCTACTTCGTTTTGTGTTTATAATAAGTAAATTCTGTATTCTTTTAAGATAGGTATAGCATTTTATTACCTCACTTCTAGACTGTATAATGTATATCCATTCAACCATTCAAAATAAGGTATTACAATATGACCAAATGACTAAAACAATAAATTTGACCTTTACTCTCACCCGAAATCATTAGTTAAATAAAGTAGCTAAGCGCTCAATTTAATTTCACCAGGTACCAAGAACGCTAATAGTAACAAACACTGTCATCAAGGCGGTAGGAAAAGGTTCGTAAGAGCACTTTTTTCCTGACGATATTAAAATTCTGCCTTCATTGTAACGTACCTACATGTGGAGCGACCTGCATTACTTAACATCAGGAAATACATCAGATGGTTTGTTTTCTTATACTAAAAAAACCACAACTATAAAAGAGGCTCTAGACGCTGGCAAACACTAGTTGGATTTTTTTCTAGTTGGAACATTGGTTTGCATCCGTCTGAATCGCAGATTAAATCAAAATTGAATACTAATCGGGTGATGAAAATAAAGTTTTCTCCAAGATAACCTTTGTTGGAACGCGTGTTTAAAGTTTAAAACGTCTTTATACTAGGTATTTCATAAATGAACACCGTACCTAGTGCCACTATTAATATTAGTCTCCGATGGCGGTAGAGCGCAGCAATTTCTTCGGGATCTAAAGTCTTACCTCTCCGGCCACTATAATGAAATTAAATTTATTTATTTGCAGTATTATTTGCAGTGTGTTAATAAAATGTTACAAAAATATTTAAGTGCAAACATTTTAATATTTACAAAAAAAATAGTTTAATTACATGTACTTTAACTTATGAGTTAATTATTTTTATTTACAATCATTTTAATTATTTATTACCAAACATTTTAGTTCCGCTTCGGAGGGTAAGGTAGCCGGTAGACTTGCGTATTAGGCTATAATACCCGGCTAAAGGGCAAAGACACACATATGACATCTATTGTATGTATAGGCCACTTTCTTCTCTTAAAATCAGGAGAACTGAGTGCTTATTCGCGATCTTTTCACATAAAAAAGATAGGTTGTATGCGCTGGTGTCTTGAGTTTAGGAGATTTAGACTTGAAATCTGCAATTTCTGAAAAACGACAATGGTATGCACTGATATGATTGCGGATGGAATAGCTATTGTATTGCCAAGTTAGACAAGTAGCAATAGCATATATTATATATTATAGCTATTCGGTTTATAGTTAGGTACCATACGAGTGTCTGTGAAGTTGTTCCCTGTGTTCTACCAAGTTGTAGTAAACACTGTGTCTTAAAGTCAATGTACTTCATAACAATGTGTAAAGTTTCTGAGTAACGGTAGAAAAGTGACGTATTACAAACGTAGCGTAGGTCAGTGTTCGGTGTTCGACATTTTCCGAGTACACGCGAACTTTTCCGACGATAACCACAGAATACCTAACTACAGTTGCGCAAGCGACTGACTCATTCTTTATCTTGCAAGCAGGGTTGGGGCGCACTCTGCCAAATACGCTAAGTCCTTTTGTTGAATAAAATTCCAATAGCTGGGAACAAAATAACAGTATGGTCTAATAGTAGGTATATATTTGATTTTTTTTACGTGAGAGGTTCCTAAGAGACAACCATAGACTAGACACAATTGATGTAAAAGATGCGTCGCTGTCCAGTGGTGGTGATGTTAGGCCTAATGTGCAACCGGCTACCCTTCGGACCGATACATGATAGAGTCATTATAAAGGTAGAAATAGGTAAGGTGGTGACTTCCTATTGCAAAACTCTCTACCGCCAGGGGTCTTGTTGGTAATGTAGGTCATATATTGACTTGTGCTCTCTTTGCATGTGAGCTGCCTGGCACATGAATGGTATAATCTACTAAGAAGACCAGGACCGACACGAAAAAGAGCCTTCAATAACGAGTTGTAGTAGTATCTTCACGTCCATATCCCTGAAGATGTAGGCAGAGGCACAACCAGGGCACCCACGACTAGTCGATGACACTAAGTCCCACAATGTGACAGTAGGCAACAAAAACAATAGGCTTATTGCCAATCGGGCACATAGCCAATCCCAAGCAACATTTTTTTTATTAGAAAACTGGAAAAAACGCTTTTTTTTTTTGTTGCCCGAACCGGGTACCGAACCCGGGACCTCATGAGTCAGAGGCGATTCAATAACAAGAAATAGCAAAATACATATTGATCTACATACGTGGGCGTAGCGAGATACGATAGCTATAACCTAAGAATATGATCTAAATATTATTTTAATCAATACGATACAAAAAAGTTAGTCGGTACATAAGTATTTCAGATTTTCCGAAACGAGCATGACAGTTGTAAAAAAGTGCAGTTGTTTTACCTATAAAAAAGTGTTACCAGAAATGTAATCCGAAAATCGTTTACCTCAAATATACCATACATAAGGCACACATGACGCGTCTATATAACAATAAAATAGGTTCGGAATGCATCTTTGAAAGTACAGTTCCTCTTAATAAAAATATTTTAAATGAAATATTTATAAAATTATAAATATTGTTGATATTCGTTTCTATATAACACGAATTTAATATTTAAATATTAAAAAAATGTTCGTTTTAATGATTTTAAATTATTAGGTATGACAAAATAAATCAATTTAATTGCGTGAAATTCAAATCGTCAAATTCCTCAAAATTTTGAAATCTTATAATTTCAAAATGTGGACACTTAAACTTATAATTTATTCGAATATCCACTAAGAAGTAGGCAGTGGCAAGACCTGAGTACCCATATTTATTTGCAGTTTGATTATCCACAATTTGATGGAGATATGTGACACTTATCCAGTACAATCTTAATGCTGCCGCCTCTGTGGTTTAGCGGTCCAGGTGTTGGACTTGACTGCATGAGGTCAAGGGTTTGATTCCTGGGTTGGGTAACTAACCGAATATTTAGATTTTCCAGATTTCTAGTAAAAAAAAAGTTGCTCGGGATTGGATATGTGCCCGGCTGGCGATAGGTTTGCCCCATCTATCACAATGTGGAATTTAGTTTCTTCGGCTAACCGTGGGTGCCCTGGTTGTGCCTCTGCTCACGAAATCTGGGATATTGGCGTGAAGATACTGTTTTATTGAATTGAAAAACAAATTTAATACCTCATACAGTTACTATAAAATGTATAGTTTAATTATACCGCCTTCTGAATCGGAATCTAAATCTGAAAAATTATGGGATTTTTTAATAAATGATTTTAGAACAACTTTTTTATAAAGTACTCTCTGTTTTCCACTTGCTCATAACAATATTTTTAGTGTGTGAGAGTTTAAAAACATTAATTGAATAAACTTTTATTCACATTAATTAATGAAAAGCAATAAAATGTATGAACAAGAATTGCTGCGACACCTAGATCATTATATTGAACAGTCAAGTTCAACTGTCGCGGACGGTTATTTTATGTTTATGTCGATATAAAAATAACTATCGACCAGCTGTAAGTTCGAATAAAAAACGCCCTTCGCTTAAAGGGTGGAAACGCATGTGGGTTATAGTACATGGCTTGTAGACAGGGCTACCACCATCAAAATCCATGACTCTCTTTTAGTTGAGCCCGAAAATTATAGGTTCTCGTTTCCCAAAAGGTACTTACCAAGTATTTAAAGTTAATCAAAAATATCGACATGTCGATGTAAAAATGGTTTATTGTGAAAACTTAACTGCATTTTTATGCAACCAATAATTAGAAAATCCGTACAATTTAATAAAATGTAATTTATAAATACAAAACGCAAAATTTCAGTCCTCGCTCTACTGTTTTCTTGTTTAATCTTGAAAGCTCAGAAGTGTCAGCCCTAGTTGTAGGGGAAGATACCTGAGGTCAGTTGACCACAGACAGGTTTTTTGTTAACGTGAGGGTTGCTCGCGCGTGTCGTTTTTTATCGATACTCGCTAAGGTGATTAATAGGATACCGTTTAAATTTGACAGTTAACAAGTTTTTAGTGATTTTCGGTTAGATTAAGATATTAATATGTCAGCCCGTTACCTAAATTAATAAAAATATTAGTAGTTGTCATATATTGATGGATGGTGTCTTTAAACTGTATATGTATTCATACTTTTCATTTTCACTGAATTTATAGTAGGTACCTAGTTAGGAACTTAATTTATAAACATTTTTTACCTTTTTTTTAATGTGTTTTAGTAAATCTGACGTGACATGGTAGTGAAAATAAAAAAATTTAAATTTCTATTTAATTTATATCTAATAGGATTAATTAAATTCGCCTTAGCATACGCTAATTTGTTTATGGAAGAATTTAAATAATAAGTAATTACTTTACTAACTAATTTAAAAAAAGCGATATCGATAAATCAATTCCCGTCACTAGACAGCAAGTTGTCGCGGCAGCCGGTTTGTCACTTCATTGCCAAGGTCTAGCTTCTAGTCCATTTAAACATGCCACTGTTTTGCCCTTAACTGAGAACTTGTAACCGACATTCGATTTTGTTTTAGTATTAGACGCTCAAATCCTATAAAATTATAGGTATGTTGTGATGGCTATTTTTGACACCGTTATGAAATAACCACTGGTGGAAGAGTTACAAGGAGCAACTTGACCGGGTAAGGGATCCACCGCGATATTAGTTCCTGTACCATAATGACTGTGTTGGTGACAGCCTGTCCGCAGGGTAGAGTAGCCAGTAGAAAAGCATACGAAAGCCATACAACAGCGACCCTCCTATAACATCTATGTAGTCTATAGGAGAGACATGTCTTATTGCATTACGAAATAAATTTTATATTTTTATTTTTTTAGCTCTATCCATTTTTTTATTACAAGATGCCATATATCCATTTTGTAATAAAAAAATGGATATATGGCTCTATCCATTTTTTTTATTACAAGATGTGTTGTTAGATTCGACATTAATACTGTTGTATTAATACTATTAATAAGAGTTTAAGCAAACACTTAGAAATATTTGATTGTACATCGACCTAAAAGGCAGGTTTCGAATTCACAAGGGCAGACATACAAAGTCAAGGGAACTGTCTAAAATGAAAGTCGAGCGTTGCGGATAATAATAATAGGTGGCGCAGGCGATAGGCTCACACACGTTCTGTGGCCATTACCCATCAACCAACGAAGCGGACAATCAATAAGTATTTGAAATATAATTGTTCAATGAACCTACGGACAAAAGCTAGTTGTACACAATTACATAATATAACAACAAAAACTTGACCGAAAATAGAGTGAGGGCAGCACTGTATCACCGACGCCCCGACGCCCCGACGAGTTAAAAACCAATAAACACGTCTTTGTTAACGGCTGCATCAGGAACACATGGCGGATACAGATGCGTTTTTGGTAATGGTTAGGTTTCCCATACGAATCTACCGAATTAGAGTATTTTCAATATATCGCAATTACACGAATAAATCTTATCCCCTTAAAAGTAAACAACAACATCTATACATGAAAATGTAACATTTATATAAAAGCATTTAGATGTCTATATTTCCGGGTCTGGGTGTTTATTTAATTAAATTTATTCTGGTACTTATATATTTAAGTATTTATATGTAATAGTATTGTTGACTAACACCCATAACACAACAATATAATATGCTTACTTTGGGGTTAGAATTTGTGTAACTTGTCCAGGGATATTTATTTATTTATTATTTATTTAAAAGCCTGTAACTGTAATTTCCTTTTTATTAAAAAAAAGTAGCTGTTACCCGCGGCTCGCTTGGCAGTTAATATATTTACTGACTAATAAGGAGTTTCGTACAAACTTTCAACCCTTATTTCACCCCTTTATTGGTAGAATTTCCTGAAACCTTTAAAGATATATAATCTTTTCATTTTTAATAAGTAACCTAAAATAGAAATTCATGTTTCTAAAAATGACGGTCTTTCATACAAACTTTCAACCCCTTTTCACCCATTTAGCGGTAAAATTTCCATTTTTCCGTGCTTATTGGATGTCTACTCAATAAAACGACTCTACTCACCTTCCATGGCTGTAACTCTAACAGTTTTTGCTCAGCGATGAAGAATCAGTCAGTCAGGGCATGTTATTTTATAACTATAGATATAGACGAAATATAGTACATAATAAATTGCAAACTAACTATGAACTCTAAAAAAATTTTCACATACTACTTAATAGAATAATCAAAACTGAATTAATTAGAAATTACCTCACTTCTAATCGTAAACAGAACTTTAAAGTATCTTTACGTCCATGTTCCCGAAGAACTAGGCAGAGGCACAACCAGGGCACCCACGACTAGCCGAAGACACTAATCTCACAATGTGACAGGTGGCAAGCCTATCATCAACAGGGCACATGACCCAACCCATGACGTTGTTTATATTAGAAAAAAAATTAAAAAAACACATTATCTTTTTTTATTACCTGAATCGGAGATCGAACTCGTAACGTCAAGAAGTCAAGTCCAAATCCGGACTAGACCACAGAGGAAAACTTTAACTAACAGGAAATGTAATAATTATTTTAGACAAATAAGAATGAAATCTATTTTATTGTAATAAAGCGCCTATTACACCTACTTGAAAACAAAAAAGTTATTCTGAATGCAACAATCAGTTACATTTGTTTATTTTGGCTCAAAAAAGATTAAGAATGTGTTATTAGTTAACACATTCTTAATCTTTTTACAATTATTATGAAACATAGTATACTCCCTCAATTTCTGAACCCTGTTGCATTAACATAGTAACATAGGGGAAAGGAGAAAATGCTAAAGCACTATTATGTGTATAGTGAATTCATAATATTTATTTTTTTATAATTGCTTTTCTGCATTTACATTTCTGAGTTTGAGGCTGGACTGACGGAATAAGCCAGTAACCAAATTACTGGATCACCGATGGTGGGTCATAGGCTCATATGGTCCCGACGTCTAAAAGCTCTTCCTTTCCTGAAAACGCTTCGAAATAACGCTATAACATGGTACATATTACTTGTTATGTCAATCATCCAAGGTGTAATATATATCTATGCTAGACCTAATAAAATTGGTTCAGTGTGGAAACTGAATATAGATACGTACATAAACTATTAATTAGTATGAATTTAAAAATAAAATTTAATATCAATTCGGAAACATACATACATTTTTTAAACATAAAAAAATTAGCCACGGCGATGAAAATCGAGCTCGCACCTCACAATCTCAGACCAATACAAAAAGTACACGACGGCATTGCGTTTTCATACTATATGGGGAGAAACGTCCGCCCGTCTTTCCGTTCGTGTCAAAATATGATTAGCTCCGCCCCCTCACTAGACTAATAGAAAATATTCTTATTTATTTTTAAAGTCCAGCTGTAGCTGGAATTTTAACTTGCAACTTGTTATTAAACTGATTTCATAAAGATTTCATTTAAATTTTAAGCATTACCTACTAAATTAGATTATTTTTTTAAAATCCGATGGAAAAAGTGGGATGTTATAGGTTTCTTGTCTCTCTGTGTGATTGTGTATATGTGCACGTTCCTGTGGCATCATAACTATTGAAAAGAGGAACCGATTTCGGTGGGAATTGATTAGTTTCCAGTTTTTATTTTTATGTTATTTTACTTGCAGTTTTAATGATAATACTAATTATCTCTCTCAAACGGGCGTCAATCAACTTTAAACATTAATTAACATTTGCAATGCAAAAATGTGGATTATTGATAAATTCAATTTTAGTTGACGTCTCTGATTGCTGTCGTAACTCTTGGTTTTAATAAATTATTGTGCTTTAATATTTTTATGACAATAAATAACTAAAACTGCTTCAACTTTAGTTTAATAGCTTTTCAGTTTCAAATTTATAATAATTATAACTATTAATCTGAAAGTTGAACCATCCAAAAACTGAAATGCTAAAACATATTTTAATTATTAAAAAAATACACGTGAGATGTATATTTACATGAGTAGGAACTTATAAGGTATAAGGTATAATCTTTAAAGAAAGAAATCTATTTAAAGCCATAGAACAAAACAGTGTAGGTAGATAACTAGTACGTTTCAGTTACTTTGTTCTATTTATTTTGCCGCCAGAAATAGCACAGACACAAAATAACTCAAACAGGTTCGATAGAACAAACGAGCTCGAGCGCAAAGAGGTTTATACTTTATAGTCTATGAACTTTATTAAATATGAATTTCGTTACATTGTAAGACCCAGGCGGGAGGCTTTATCACACATTGTTGTTGGTTTTTATCCCATTTATGTCGTTACTCATCACATGAACACGACTCGTAATACTGTAATTATGACAGACATTAATATCGCTACTTTGACAGGTGTCCTATCTTTCACAGGAATTCATAAAATGTTGTTTTTTGCTTTGTCTTATGCATGAAGCTAGGTAGATATATTACAATTACACTCCTAACTAAGACCTGATGTCATTTCCAAATACTACTAAATCACTCGACTTTTCTTTTTTAGACTTTCTAATTTGACATCACATGACTCCCAGAAAGAGAGGTCAGTACGCATTAGAGTGAGTTAACAGTATTTGAAAATGACATCTGTAGGGATACTCTTGAACTCTCTTCTTTTTTCTTTTCTTTCTTTACTTCGTTTGGCCTTCACGTTAGTATTTTGTCATTAGTCAAGTAGAAATTTGCATCAAATTTCATATCAATTATAATTAGTCATCAGTCATAAGTCGTCAGGAAGTCATGTCCAAAACCTATTATTCTTATTTATGGTCATGTCAGACTCTTGGGTAAAGGCCTATTTACTCAAGCTCATGTAATGAGATTTGGCGGCAACGAGGAAATACATGATACGCTAATTTCTTCATGATTATTTCATTTGCGCACTTTTACTAAACAAAATTGTACAAAATGCCACCAAAACTGACTAATCTCGCTCAAAATCAACACGAAATTTGATATTTATGAAAAAACTTCGACCATCTTTTCTTTAGATGGCGCTAAAACTCAACTCTCTTCTCTTAATTCATGCAATTTTGGAAATTGGAATCGAGTGTGTCATTTTAGGTACCTACTGTTGAACACAAAACTGGCAAATTATTATTATTTAGTTAAAAGTTAACAATAAATTATTATATCGGATTCATTAAATTTATTTGTAACTAAATGTCAGTAATTCGCTAATGCTCTGTTCAAAAATACCTAAAATGACATACCTATACCATACCATCCATCCATCCATCCACCATACCATCTCGCGATTCAAGAGTAACCCTACAAGTCTTCGTTAGAATTAATATAGTTTAGGTTAGTTTAGTAATATAGTGTAGTAGTAATATAGTTTCATATTCACTATTCTTTGTAGTTTTAATAGCACTTTTATCGCATCTAAAGGTTGAAGCTTTGTGTTATTGTAACAACAAAAATATAACTTTGTTCAAAAATTAAATAAGTAATGTTTTTAAAAATCGAATGCAACATTTATTTAGAGATAGTTGGAATTAAACCTTATAAATAAACTGGCGAAACAAAAAAAAATAAGTATTTCTGTTACAAGCTTGTTTTAGTTATTTATAAAATAGTCCTAAAATTCAAAAAAATAAAAAAATGTGTGCGTGTACTAGCGTACACTCGCAAGAAATGAAGAAGTGAAACTTCTTTATGAGGTTATTTTTCAAAAAATAATTTACTATATGCAACTTTACAGAAATTGGTTAATTAAAGTGTATTGCCAACCCTACTCCGCTGGAGAAAGTATACTTCGAATCACGCGTGGTAGGGATAAGAACAAAGATGGCGCGTAACGGAAAAATGTGACGCGTAACGAAAAAATGTTACACAATTTTTTTTTCCAACCCCGATAAAGAAGTTTCACTTCAAAAGTATAACCCCTGACAAATCCTTTATGTTATGCAGCTAAGAAGAAGCAAGAACTATCACGATCATAAGCTTTTAAACAAAAAAAATCTCGAAACGAAATTGGTTCATACCTTCAGAAGTTATGGTACAGCAAACACACTCACATATACACACAAACATTTCAAACTTATTAAACCCCTCTTTTTCGTTGGGGGTTAAAAAGTAACTTCTACTGCATTCGTTTTCGCAACATAGGATGACCAACTAAAAACCAAATGAAAATAAACATTATTTCTTAATGTATTGTAGGGCGCATAAGAACTTTCGGATACGAATTGCAATTACAATATACGTCAATTATGTTTAGTAGTTCGTTGGCATTATAGCACTAGGGTCTCAGCTTAATATCCGCAAGTATCCCTTCACCTCTAAAACAGAATATGAATCTGACAAGCAAGCTATCTAAGACAATAAAACAATCTAAAGTCAGACTACAGACATCAGCTTTGTCACAAAAATGTTGGCTTCTGTTGAGAATCGAACCAAAACATCGAGGACAATTGACAGAGTAAGGCGTTAACCCCTGGATCAACAAAACGATAAACACTTGCAATGGGCCTGTTAATATTTAGAAGTTTTTAGCCCCTGAGTCACGTTCAGGTTTCATTGTTCGCGGTAGGACGCCCAACTTTGGGACCAATTAACACCGCAGTGTCAGGTTTCCTGGCGGATATTACCAGCGCCATCTTGTCATGTTTCCTGTTAGTTAAAGGTATTTTTACTTCAAATTAATTTCACTTACAGAAACACCATACTGGGTCCATCTTCCTTATGGGTTTTTATGAAATTAGAAGGCGTTTGCCTTTTTTGCATCGAAAGCGGTTTATCTGGTTAAAAGTTATGATGCCACAGACAAACACATAAACAAAGACGTCAAACTTGACAATTCTTTTTTTATGTGCTTTAGATGAACTGCAAAAATTACGTAACATAATACCGTTACTTTTAAATTACGATCTATCAGCCGCTTCCCAGTTCTTTCATCAGGTCCTCTTCATCAGAAAATATAACCTGATCTATTTAGGACAGATTTAACGAGTCCAAACTTAATGGGTTTACCAGTAGGCATTCCAGAGTTACAGGAGACGTTACTCTGGAACTCTTTTAGCTCCATCAATAGACCAGCTCAGTTATACCAGCTTTCGTTAGTGGTTTAACTGTAATGTGCCATGTGCTAAAAAGTGAAATAAATACCCATAGTGCGTCCAATATCCGTTTCAACGCTGTAAGCAAATAAACTGCAAATAAGCTGCAAATGAGCTGATGATCTTGATCACATTGACACATCTTCATAAACTATAGCTTAGAACCATTTCGATTACGTCAGCTTCCAAACAAAAAAAACCGCATCAAAATCCGTCCATCCGCTGAAGTGCTACGATGCCACAGACACACTTATAACACCCATTCCTTTTTCAGTGGGGATTTAAATGGCAAGAACTGAAATTTATATTGACAAAAAAGATAGTGCGATAGTGGCTAGTGCCAATTCAGACAAGAAAGTCTTGACTAACCGAACGGAACTTGTACAAATAAAATTGATTTTAAATCCCTAACTAAAAAAGAGAGGTGTTATAACTTATAAGTTTAACGTGTCTGTGTTTATATGTCTGTTGCATAAAAGCTCTTAAATCAAAAGACCAATTTCGATATGAATCCTTTTTTTACAACTGACGTGTCGAGATGGTTCTTTCTTAACCACATTGCGAATTGGTTTTGTTAATAGTTATTGAAAACTTTCAACAATAAAATTTTAGTTACTTATATTACGGATGGAGTGACATCCCTACACCAAAATGTAATAATTCAAATTATTGACATCGACATGACAAATATATTTACTAACGATCGACTACTTAACAAGATGGCGGATGTGAGCAAATGCATTCCAGTGCCGATGGGAAAATACTTACGTGCGGTGGGTTCACGGCGTTCTACGTAAATCATTAGTCTCATACTTAACTTGTTTTTGTCATATTATAAATTACATTCCTAAAACTTCGGAATTAATTTTAACATGAGACATTAAAGCAGGTTTTCAGTGAGAAACACCACTTCACTCCAAACTCGTCATGTATGTCAGAGCTAACTAAGATTTAACTAACTCTACATTTATTTACCTAATAAAAAAAAAAGATCTTTACGTCCATATCCCCTCAATGTGATAGGTGGCAAGCCTATGGCTAACCGGGCACATATCCAATCCCGGGCAACGTTATATTTATTAAGAAATTGAAAATATACATTTTCTATTTTTTTTGTTACCCGACAAGGTGATCGAACCCTCCCTCAAGAAGTCAAGTCCTACGCAAGACCGTTAGACTACAGAGGCTAATAAATGTTTATTTGGCTAAAACATAAAATGTTACGTTATAATTTCTCAATGCGTTTGCGATTTGACAAATAATTTACCTATTACGTTTACATACCTACCTTTAATTGAAGATTTGACATCCTATGTTGAGGTGAAGAATATTGGAACTTGTAGGTACGGTCTGCAAATAAAGCGTCTTTATGGCTGTCATTAAGAAGCAGACGTCTGCCAAATACCTACCTACTGGTGCAAAATTCTATTCCTCACAATATACCTATTTTTTTATGACATTGGAAGACAAACAAGCAGACGGATTTCCTGATGGTAAGAAATTCCCGCCGCCTAGAGACACCAAAGGTGGTAATGGTGCCTTTTTATTTTATTAGGCCTCGAGCAAAAATAACCTACCTATTACTTTTTACATTTTAGATTTTTTTAGGACTACATACTTTCTTTCATTTGGCCCAGATTTTGAGAGCAGAGAATGCTAAACGCATTGAACTCACCTTTTTTATAACATATTATATTAAGTTAATTTACAATTACATCTAAGTAAATAAACAACTAAACCTATAAAGCCTTAATTTATTTATTAATTAATTCAAGTTTAAAACACGTTTAAGTACATATTTTCTCGGTATTTAATAACGACAAAATAGCCTCTTAAATTGACTTTTGACTCTAAATAATATACAAATAGATTAAGAAAACAAGTTATTACACTGAAAAATATAAGAGACATAATTCTTGCTTAAGCTTTTAGTTTTTGCCTATTTTTTTATTTTCCACAAGAACTTAAGGCGCGTTACGTAGGTATGCAAGCGTTATCATATTTATGGTTGCGGTAGAGTAAACGAGACAAAAGTTTGTTGACTGAACCTTAAAAAAATTAATAAGAGGGACAAGGTTGTAATGACATTTTTATTCTAATAACACTATAACAGTGGCCAACCGTTCAGTTCAATGATCGGTGATGATATTCATACAGAGGTAAAGGTTTATACCTTTTTGACGTTAGAGACCCCATTAAGACTTGTATTTATTGACTGAAATAAACGAGCCCTTTTTTAGTATTTTTTAAATATTGATTAAAGAATTAATTTAATAAAAATAAACTACATGTTATTTAAAAAAAATAGATATATACCTAGTACCAACACAAGCAAAAAAAAAACAATGGGCTGCCTGACTCATATTAAGAAAAAGACTTTGCCTGTAGATACCAAAGATTTTGAATGTGTGTCAACCTAGGGTTGGGATTTTAAGGCTCATGCGTAGGTAAGTTTACCTATAAGCCCAAAGCTATGACCTATTCTTCGACCTCGAGCTGCTACCCAATGTCAACTATCCCATTATTTAATAATGGATTCCTGATATTTTAAGGTTTCGTACGTAAAGTGTGTAAGTATGTAATATATAAACATGACATTATTACCTTGGACTTCCGTAAGTAGTAAGTTTTTTTCGTTTAGTATGGTTTTATATTTTGGTTTCAATAATCGTAATAGTTACGTACGTAGGTACTAGATAGGTAAATAATTAAGTATCTGTAAAAGCTTATAGAAATTGTCTCTTTGTTCCCACATTTTATTTCTTACTTATTTCACTGTAAGTATACATAGTACATACCCATATAAATTTATATCAGGCTCTTATGCTATTTGTTACCTTACTTAATAACCTATAAGATTCTGACAAATTTTGAACACATATGAAGTTGGTAAGTGCGCTAAAATATCAGCCGCCCCGATTATAAATTCGTCTGAACTGAGTCCAAATTCGTCTGTTTCGTCCTACACCGGTCAGCCGGTTCAAAACAAGTAGCTCGGCCAGATTCCGATACCGAAAAAGACTTTCATCAGGCCGCCGAATATCTTAAGCATACCAACAATATTTGTTCTAAAGAATCCAACAGCACTTGTCAAAAAGCAAATAGTCTATACAAAGACATCGGAAAGTAAAAAATAGGAAAGAAAAACAAAAGGCGAGCGCGGGGCGAATAAGAAATAAGCGGTTTGAAAATTATGTATTCGAGTCAGAACTTGGCGATATATAACTCATTTCTCAGTCTAGTTACATCAGAATTGAAATGATAATTAAAGTAAAAATGTACTTTTAAATATACGTGAACGTGGGCATTCAATTAAATAATTGGGGACAAAAAATGATAAAAGTTTTGTTGAAAAACAACCCTAGTCCAGGCAAGTCTCGCGCCGTTGCGTACGCGTTCCCATTGGCGGTATCCAATGCGGCGTTGGAGTGAGAGCGTTGCACTTTCACTGTATGTTCGAGCGAGAGGGGAATGCTGCAGTCGGCGGATGCGAGGGTTCCCGATCGTTGACTCTGTTCAAGGCCAGAGACAAGTTGTTTTTTTTGTAGCGTCATCATAACGTCGGCAAGTGAAATGACCTCGGCTACTTTCTTTTAAGGTCATCAGATACGAAATTCGTAATCATGTCACTAGGACTCATTGAATTACCTCATTCATTCATCACTTTAATCCGAATCGTGAATGTTTTTAGTTTTACTTTTGTGGTCAGATGTAAGTTATAAGTACCTGATACGGTTACCTTCGTGTAATAAATTTGATCACTACCTATCCTTCAATTTACCTTGATACCATAATTGTAAAGTAGATGAAGAACTTGTGATTGACCACAAAACAATTTTGATTAATTTCAAAAAGTTCGAGTGTACAAAAAGCTCGATACATTTTAAACTTGGGTGACACGCCAGCTATTAAAAATAACTTAATGACTAGGTACTCATTAGCGTAGCGAACTCCTTGAGGAGTCTTAGGTACAATTATTTTTGCATTAATAGATTCTTTGCTTAAGCTTTTATTATAATTATCGTAAATTGGTCTTCCTTATTTTAACAATTTCATGTACCTACCAAGCTAGTTCAGGAAATGTTTGCCTTTTAATTTGTCAAAAAAAACTTAAACCAGACCGATTTTCAACAGATCATGCATGGGTTGTGTTGGATAAACTTTTGGATTATATGACAAGAACGTGCGAAAAGATCATCCACCGACTGTTGAAACTGTGGGATCACTTTGTCCATCTGCCACGGCAGATTGTAGCATTATTGCTTACCTTATGGTAATGACGTGAGTTTGGTAAGATTGTTAGGGCTTCGTACACTATAAACTTTTTTGACCGTGCAAAATCATTTATTCGGAAGAATTTAGTAAAAATATAATAAGACATGTAACCTCAAAATTAAAAATGTTCACACCTGAGAAAACCATTAGGTATATGACATAGTTAAGAAGCATCCTTCAAAATAACCCACATTGAAATCGGTCTATCCGTTCAAAAGCTACAGACATACACACACATGCACACACACGCACACACACACACACACACACACA
>NJDD01001075.1:68655-91160 GCA_002245505.1 Calephelis nemesis | reverse complement strand
AACAATAAACTGGCTTTTACCATCGGGGGTTAAAAAAACAGGAAACGCCAGTGAAGATACTTGTCTTTAATTAAAACCGCACACTACGCTGTCTGGTCAACTGTCGCTTTTCTGTACTCCAACCACAATTCCCCGAGCAACCATCACCATAAATCGTATCGGGATTAATATTGTAGATTAATTTACGATAGTTCACCGCCGTACCTACCGCAACCAGCCGATAAACCAGGAGGAGATAACAGCACAAATATTATTTTAAGATAATGTATCCTTTAGAAAGGAGGGGTCAGGGAGGTCTTATCTTCAACCCAATAAGATTATGTCTCATTAAAGTAGTTTATAAAAGTTGGTCATTGATTCATTTTTAATTATATCTCTTCAGATGTTAGACAAAAATTCAAGACGACTACAACCCGGCCGAGCCAGGGCCTCCGTCTCCTAGCCCGACTGCTGCACGTGGAATCATCTGTCGACCTATACCAACCTACTACTAATTATTTCAATGAGTGAGTGATAGGTCGTCATATCACTACGACACAATTGAACTTTTATTTAGCACTAGCTATTCCGGCGAACTTCGTTCCACCCGTTTAATTTGGATGAGATGTTGTTTTTCCTAGTTTCCTCACAGTCCAGAAGATACAGTCGAAAAGGATAAAAAATATTCTATGTCCGTCTCCTGGTTTTAATCTACCTCCCTATCAATTTTCAGCCAAATCGGTTCAACAGTTCTTATTATTATATATTACTAGCTGTAACCCGCGGCTTTGCTCGCGTCGGAGTCAATGCTAAATGCATTTGTTATAACCCATTAATGAGGACTTTAATACAATCTTTTAACCCCTATTTCACCTCCTTAGGGGTAGAATTTCCAAAATTCCGTCCTGAGTGTCGACTCCATAAAATGACCCTAGTCACCAAATTCCATGGCTGTAACTCTAACAGTTTTTGTTCGGCGATGATGAATCAGTCAGTCAGGACATGTTATTTTATAAAGGGTAGATAAATAGTGTAACTAACACAACTTTCTTTTATATAACTGCCTTTGAAAGATTATTTAACTATTTCTGTTCGTTTGCATTTGTTAATTTCTCTAAGGTTTAATCCAATCATGCAGACACATTCAATTAATGTGAACTACTCCTAGATGATAAAGTTCTACCATGATATGCCTGAAGTGGTCAGCTCTAACTCCATTGATTTTTGTTCTGAAAACTTATCCCCCGAAGGTGTGTGAAATGGGATATAAGTTCATTGGTTGCGAAAGTATTTATGATACAAAAATACGTGTGCTCCCTGGGTGGGTCACTAGTTTTAAGATAACAGAATTAAATCATCAGCTTATTATATAAATACCAGGAAGTCAGAAATGATGATATACTTCGGAATGTGATGAATAGATAGTTTTAACAGAGATACAATAGTCTCGTATAAACAGACGGATGTTATGAAATTATTACCCGTTATATATTCTGCACTTGATAGAATTGCAAGTGCAATGGTGATTAATGTTACAGGTGAAATGTTTCAACGTTATGGCAAAGCAAACGAACAGTCGGATTTCTTAAAGCAACATTTGTCGCCTTCTAACATATGATGATGAGTAAGTACTAAAGGATCATTGGCTCCTTATAAAACTTGTTTTAGCCCTCGAATTAAAAAAGAGGGGTATTTGAAATTTGACATGTCTGTGTCTGTTTGTGGCATCACAACTTTTGACCGATATCGATGCGGATGTTTTTGTTTGAAAACTGAGGTAGCTCATAGCTACATTCCACGTAGGGCTCGAGGGCTTTTGAAATCTGTTATTTTTTTTTCAATTTTATTGTTTTATAAGGTAGCCGACAAGCAGGCGGCGGCCCGATGGTAAGAGACAGCCGTTGCCTATAGATACCATAGACATCACTAGTGCCTCATATACTTTATGGAATAAGGACAATATTTTGGCGAGAGGAATACGTAAGGTGGAATTATTAATCCAAGCGAGCTACTGCACTCTACCATCTTATACATAAAAACTAATAAATTTTACCACTTAGTAAATTTAATTATTGGCAAGCACTGACAACTACAGCCCGTCACATTTATCTGGTATGTTCTACAAAAATAGCACTGCATGTTAACGCCCAAATTTGAGCTAGCTTGAAGATTTTGATTGAACAATCTCAAAGTGTTTATACACAAAGGCGTTTCATAGCTATATATACATAAAGTCGCTATGTAGATATGCTTAGATTTTTATTTTGACGGATGGTTGGGAAGGTTTATAACATAGAAGTTTGTCCATCCGTGCGAAGCTGAGACGGGCTGCTAGTAGTTTTACAATATGTACAGGCCCGTTTCCTCGGAGAGCCCCTTCAGCCCGGTCCCAATGATAAAACCCGCATCCGTCCCGCCCTTAGCCCTTCTACACGTCGCCTTATCAAAACACGTTCCTATTCAGTAAGCCCTACTCGCGAACATTGTTACTATCAGTACAATTATTTCTAAAACTAACATTTGTCCGCGGCTTTGCTCGAAAACAGTTTTGCCCACAAAGATAATAATGCCAGGTGTATATGTGAGATAAGTTCGTCTTATCCAGTGTTCTGAAGTGTATCTATTTTTAAATAAATCGCACACATTGATTTAAGTAAATTGTCTGCGTGGGTCTCAGAATCAATCAAAACTTGAACTCGATGGTAATTTTCTTTTTTAATATCGCGCAGATTACCGCGACGCTCAACGGGGTTCTAAGCGTTTCTGTCTCGACGAGCGAGAGGTTATACAAAAAATTAACTATAGCAATTAGAAGTAATTCGGGATCAAATCGTAATCAGTAATCACACTCAAAAAGAATACAATCACTACGTTATCACATTGTCCGCATTTTTATAAAAACTGCAATCGGCGGAAGTAGGTTGGCCGCCATACATCATAAGGTTATACAAATTGGCTCCCAACAGATTTAAAAGACCCCGTCACATACAATCGGATCCTCTCGAGCCGATAACGATCGCCAATGCCAGCCTTCCAATCCCAGCACAACCAGCACCCGTAACACCACACTACACTGTCGACTCAAGTGTCGTCGACAAAGAACGATGAGCCGCAACCCCTCCAATCGATCCACCCAGTAACCAGTACGCAGCACCAGAACATTCTCTCGAGAGAGCACCCTTGTTGCTGACGTTGTAGGTAACAGTCCAATCCATCTAAATAATGATGTCTCGGACTGAGCACTCTGCTCGGCCCACAATGTCTGATGAAGTTGTAAAAACCGCGAGGTTAGCAATAAAGCCATTTAAAAAAAAACAAATTTGCTTTAACTCCAATAAATGGATCTAACTATGGTTGTAAGCTTCGCAACAAAATGTTACTTTTAATTCTAATGTTTTAATTCTAATCGCAGTCTGTGAGGGTTGGAAACGGCGAGGCAATATCCCCAGATGCTATATTTTTTATGATACTGTAAATAAATAAAATAAGTAAATATCCCAGGACAAGTCACACAAATTGAATCTAACCCCAAAGTAAGCAAATTATATGTTTGTGTTATGGGTGTTAGTCAACGCTTCTAATACATATTATAAAAACTTAAATAGGTACCAGAATAAATTTAATAAACACCCAGACCCGGAAATGCAGACTTCTAAATGTTCGTCACACAAATTTTTGTCCCCGAATGAATCGAACCCGAGCCTTGAGGTTGGTCGATGTAGTTAGGCGTGTGCGCTAGCCACTCGACCAGCGAGGTGGACTATAAGGATCAAATCAAACAGACGAATTTCCTGATGGTAAGAAATTTACGCTACCTATGGACACCAAACGAGGTAATGGTGCATTGCCAACCTGAGACGGGGATGTTAGGCCTCAAGCAGAAGTAAGTTTATCGGCTACCTTATTCGATTTCGATGCCAAGAGTCAACGCGATCTGTATTTCTTACCATGGAATTCACGTTTGTTTGCTTTCCTCAATTATAAATGTGTTGACAAATAGGTAAAACATTAATAAGAAAATTTAGACCTATAATATACACCAAAAACAAATGAATATCTTTGGGTATACCTAACCTGGTTAATTACCTAACGAGACTGACAAACCAAAAAGTTTTACGCGTTTTAACCCAATTACGTTCACATCCAATTGTCCTTTAAACATCTTCCATTGTTTATGGATATCTCTGGTATTATCACGTCGTTGGGAACACTCCCGACTGTTGTAGCTGAAGCAACAAAATAATTGTTCCCACAGTGACTCATCAGAATATCGGCGTGGGCGCGACCACGCAGCTCACGGGCGAGCCACCACCACCACAACCATCATAAAAATAAAGAACAAAATTCAATGATCTATTGTTACTTTTTATTAAATTGTTCTCATGGTCTCATCATGACCGGAGAAGAAACTCGATAGCCGTGTAACACATTTTAAATATAACAGACCGTTTTATAAAGAAAGCTAAGAGATGTAATTATAATAATCCAAGTGCTTTGAAGTGGCTTTTTTGTTTTATACTTACGACCGCACTCAAAAATGTCAATTAACATTTAATCTATGATAACGACACAATTTTACATACATACATATCTTCACGCCAAGCCCCTACGAAGTAGGCAGAGAGTATCGAATACTAAGCCTCACGGATCTTGACAGACCTGTCTGGCTTCCTTCACATTCATTGTCCTTTTCATACAAACACGCCGGTTTCGGAGAATTATCATTGACACAATTTTGTACAGAAAAAGCCGCTTTTATAGCTGATTAAAAGATGACGTCTCAGAGTGAGGCTTTTAGTTAACCATCCCCAACTGTCAGTCGCCTGTGGCTTCATCAATGCTTCAAAATTTTTTCGTCTCCCTACAGAAACACTGCCGTGTTGGTCCAGCTTCTCTGTGTAGAACAGACCACCTGACTCCCCTCCAGACAGCTCGTGAAACGTGAGCATATCTAAAATATGTTAAATGGGTCATTTCCAACAAGATCACCGGTGGTAGAGAGCCGTTCAGCAACTTGCCCGGATAGGAATTCACCACCTTACCTACTCAACATCTCTTCACAAATATGGTGTCCGCAGGCTATGGTTGTTTCTTACCATTAGGACTCAGAAAAGAAGTGCACTTTTGTAAGGGCAGCTAGTTATGTACTTGCCATAAAAATACACATACATACTGGTAGCTCCAGCTACGTCGCCTATGTCCGTCTTTAGACTAGTGTACAGCGTCTTCCTTACAATTCCAAGAGTAATCTTACCTACCCGACACATTATACCTGTACATAGGTACCAACTTAAACAACAGTATATAGACTGTCTTACATATTTCACATTCTCAAGCTCTAGTTTGAAAGGGGGAGAAGTCTTTCACCAAAGATTTGTTAATTAGGTACCGTCTTTCGGTCTTACGGAAGTGGGTTTTCTTTTCAACAACTAAACCACCCACTTCCAGGTAACAGTATAAATCGGTGGTGAACTACCAACATTCCTATATTGCTTTTCACTTATATCTTTCGTGATCTACACACTACTTATTGTTACGATATGGGTAACTTACGCAAGACACTCAAATTTTCAGTCTCAAGTTGGCCACGCAGCGCTAACTTCTTGGGTCTGTAAAAGAATGGTGGCGCGTATTTTTTTGATATTACTGATAAACTCAATCTGATTTGCTTTCCTTACATAATGTTAGCGCGGTAAATCTGCAAAAAACCGACTTTCATTACAATAATTATGTCATCTAAGTACGTAAAAATTAATTAAGTAGGTACTTTTTTTCTAGCATTCCATCCTACGATCCAAACTTTGTAGCAATAGTACCAGCTCGGAAGTACGCTGTTTCAAATAAATAAGATTATTTAATTTGGTTCAAAAATGACGGAGAAATCGATTGCTACATACATAAAAATATAAGAATCTAACACCTACTATTTTTTTAAAGTCGGTTGCGAACATACACATAACTCTATTTTCAATAACAAATAAATAGTAAACTAAAGTAGTTGGTAGGTAGGTAGTAAAGGAGACATATATTCTTAGTATTAATATAGGAAAGATTTGATGGCTTGTTTATACTAAATACTAAAAAACGAATCCCCTATTTAGGTGAATCTCAGAAATGGCCGCGGTAAACTGCTCATACTAGAGATTAGTAAATATTATGTTACTTATATTGTTAGTTAATTATGTTACATGTGTAAATTTACTTAGTTTATGGAAAGAAAAGGCTTTGACTCTTGCTCCTTTGAAAATTGTATTATACCGTGACTCTAGTAACAAAAAAAAATTTTGATTGAGTTTTAAATATTCTTCTATAATTTTCAGGACGTTCCAGGTTGCGGTTTGAATACAAGAAGATTGAAGCAGTTGAAATAGCATTGCCGACTGGACTCAATGTCCAACCTTATGATCCTCTAATCTTACTATTTGCCATGCCAAAGATCTTTGTAGCATTGTAGTAGTACCTACTTCTAGATACAATATCAAAAAAGCTATGGCGGTGAGGCTGAGCGCACACTGTACTCACGACAGCTTTAAGATAGACTATTGCGTTATAAAACATACGAAGATACGCACACTTCGAACAAACAGTCTTATAGACCAAAATATTTATCTAAAATCCACAAAAACTGCACCGATAAGTCTGACTAACGATTGTCGGCTTCCCTTTTGTATTTATGCCGACGCATACATTAACAACAAAACAGTCTATCGTTTATCTTAAAACTGTTGCGACTGCAATGTGCGCGCAGCCTAATTTTCAAGTAAAAAATTTTTATCGGTATCTAATTTAATTATAACTGCAATACAGCGTTCTGCTATGACACAATATTCTGTATTGCTGGACTGCCTCAACATACGCGAAACATACGCAAAGACCTTGAAGTCTGAAGAACAGAAAATGAAAGAATCCGTCGGACGTGTTTTGGGCTGGTAACTCCACCACCGTTGGCGTCCCTACTGCCAACGGAGGTAGAGTTCCTTCTCCTAGACGCGAGCTTCTCTGTCCTGAGATTTTTACAGCATTTGAAAACGGCTGCCAGGGTAATGGTATTATAAAAGAAGCTGACAAGAAAATTTTTAAACATTAATTATTTTTAAACAAAAAAATAAAAATTCGTTGAACACATATTCTACTAAACACTGTATAATATTGGAATCTCAACCAATGACATGCTGCCACGTCATCGACGTTAGCAGCCAGCATGTATTGGTTGGATATAAATTTTAGAAAGTACATATTAAGTTAAGGGCCTCTACTTTATGTCATAAAGTGGAATGTCTTTACTATTAAAAATGATTGAAAAATAAAACTTCAACTAAGCCCCAAGTAACATTAGCTGTAATAAAGAACACCAGATTTTCCTTGTTAATAATTTGATTATTGAAATATTATAGTCCTACTCTGCCTACCGCATGAGGGACTTGGCGTGGTTGTGTGTATGTACCTAGCAGGGATGTAGACAACCCAATCTCGTTAAATTACACAGCGAATTACTTCTTCTTATTTCATTTGTACACTTTCACTGAACAAAATTGTACATTAAGCTACCGAAATTGACCACTTTAACTCAATATAAACACGAAATTCAATAATTATGAAAAAACTTCCCTTTCTTTCGATGGCGCCAAAACTCCGACGTGTGTGTCTTTTTTTTATGATATTGGAAGGCAAGAAAGCAGACGGATTTCCTGATGGTAAGAAATTCACGACGCCTAGAGGCACCAAACATGGTAATGGTGCGTTGCCAACCTAAGGTCAGGATATTAAGCCTCAAGCAAAAGTAAGTTTACCGGCTACCTTACCCTCCGAACCGGAACACGTCATGACGTTATGGCGGTAGGAATAGGTAAGGCGGTGGTACCAATCCGGGCGAGTCGCTGCTCAACTCTACCACCTAGTAGGATGTCACGGTGCTAGTGACGGTGAGCCTACGCTCGCCTTTTACTAGCTGCCTGCCAAGGAAGGCAGATGGTCTGTTCTACAAAGGAGGCCGAACCAACACGGGCTATATATTTATATTTGTCTGATATTTACTTACTCTGGTTTAGTCATTGACGAAGATACGAGTATTTTATCCATGTCAGAGGCGTTTTGATCCGGTGGCAGATTTTAAAATAACATATACGCGTCACAAGTGCCCTGTGTTGGTCCATGTGATTTTTTTTTAAATATTATTATCATGTGTGAAAGAATTGTTATATTATTTCATAGTGTAAGTTGTTTTTATGTGCGATATCTAGATGCGTTATCAATTTAATGGTACCACTACATGTTTCATAAATCATTATATTATATTTTGTTTGATGTAAAATTATATAATAAATATTTTAATAAATATTGTTTTCTTCTTTTCCAATTATAAAATGTAAGGTTGTATTGAAAGCATAGCGTGACATTAATCTATATTTAGACCGTCTAACGCAAACATCTATTAGATTATAAATCTAAAGATAAACGCATTCAAATAAGTCAGAAACCCTAAGGACTTAAAAACTTTCTGACAGTTATCACTTCGAAATAAAAATAATTTGTTTGTGTATTATGTATCTCGTAAGAGGCAAGCGAAGTTTTAACATGTCATTGCCAACAAGACCCTGGTGGTAGAGTGCTGTGCAGCAACTTGCCCGGGTAGGAATCCACTGCCTTACCTGTTCCGGCACCAGAATGACAATGCTATGATCCGATCCGGAAGGTAGGGTAACCGGTAGACTAGCACAGTTGACCTTGCATCCTGGCCATAGGACAGCGACGCACCTACAACATTTATAATGTCTACAGGTTGCAGTTATCTCTTACCACATAAATTATGGAAGTGATTGTCTATATCTAATTTTTATATAACTATATATAATTAAGTAGATTTATTAGGTTTTTAAAAGTAGGTACAGGAAAACAAACTAGTGGACGAAGTAGTAATTTTTTTTCATATTATTCACGTCACCCATCCATCAAATATTTTTATAATGCGTTGCCAAGCTTAAGTTACCATCCTATATCAATGTATCATCAACCTTTATCTGATATTCCTTCTAAGTCCGAAAATGACAATGCCAAAAAAACGTCATTAATAGAAATTCAATCTGCCTTCCAAGTTAGCCTAAAACAAGGATATGGTTTATTGACAGACTCCAAAAAAGGAGGTAAGTAGAATAAACCTCTGCCTCTCTGGTAGATAGCTTGAAAGAGACGGGCACAGGTTAAAATATAGGTCATCACTAACAAACCCCTGGTGGTAGAAAGCTGTGCTGAAAAATGCTCGTGTAGGCGTCGCGTATCAACCGCCTTGCCTATTCCTGCCGCCATAATGAATCTGTCATGTTCCGGCACGAAGGGTAGTGCAGCCGCTAGACTTGCAAAATAGGCCTAACATCTCGGGCACAGGACAGCGACGCACCTGTAACGTCTATGGTGTCTATAGGCCACGGTTATCTCTTAACATCTGGAGAGCCGTGTGCTTGTTAGATGACCTACCACATAAAAAGAAGGATTTATATTCTAATTGATCAGATATAGCTACTAGCGTGCCTCAAAGTGGCGTACTGGCTAGAACACGGTAGCCTTTGACTGACACCTTTTCTTTTTTCTTTCTTTATTAGTTCCATTTACTTGTGTCTCTGCCGTATGTATGCAGACGATCTTCAACTTTACTTTTTCTTTAGCTGCTCTCGAAGATTTGCATACTGTTATTGCTAATAAGAATACAGGTTTGACTTTTATTTATGATTGGAATAGGTACATACAACTATAGTGTAATATAGTACAAGAGTTTAGACCCACACCTATTGTTTAAATTACAATAACACTGGCCACTATTAAAAAATAAGTAATCGAAAGAGGGAGGATTGTCAGAGGTCCTGAAAAAGATGAGTAGCAAGTTTGCCACCGAATTGACCATAAATATATGTATGAGTTATACACTGCTGAGGAATAAGGGTATCCCTGTTCCTAGGTTTAATATAAGCTGGACTATAGATGATGTATCTAATTCACGATCGCCCAAGATACTTAAAATAATATTTCGTAATCAAAAAATTTGGTACTGCTGGCTGAACTGGAATGGTCATGGTCAGAGAGGAAGTTTCCACGAAGAGATAGAGATTATAGCTTATATGTTTAGTAGTCCTAGTAGTACATACTTCTTCTTCTTCTATTATTTTTGGCAATGTATGGTGCAAATGTTGCCAATAACGAAACAGTCCGAGCAACCGCCCTCTTCGAAAGTTTCTAGTACACTCTTGCGAATCACTTAACTTCTAATTTTGCTCTACCCTTTTTGTGTTTTGTGCGTTGGTCCGGGCTCCTTTGAAAAATAGACCATCTGCCTTCGTAACAGGCAGCTTGTAAAAAGCTAGCTTGCTTACCGTCGCCACACAGTGACATATGGCTAGGTGGTAGAGTTTTGCAGCGATTCGTTCGGATTGGTACCACCGCCTTAACTATTCCTGCAGCCATAACTTGCCGCTTGCCGATGAGGTGTTCCGGTTCGGAGGATAAGGTGGCCAGTAAATTTACTTATACTCGAGGCCTAACATCC
This sequence comes from Calephelis nemesis, assembly GCA_002245505.1. Taxonomy (NCBI): domain Eukaryota; kingdom Metazoa; phylum Arthropoda; class Insecta; order Lepidoptera; family Riodinidae; genus Calephelis; species Calephelis nemesis. The sequence goes on along the minus strand of NJDD01001075.1, from coordinate 80,647 downwards.
CGGCTTCAGGTCGGCATCGCACTATTACCACCTTTGGTGACAAACTATAAAGGTCACAAACTATAACTATTGTCAGCAGTAAGTTTATTTCAGCTATTGATTAGAATTCATTACCATCAATAGACTGTAATGATCAAGAGAAAAATAATAATAGAAGTGTAGCCTTTTTTGAAATCGTCACAAAATGGGTATTTATCTTAATAATTGATCCATGTGATTTTCAAATTAAAGAAATTAGAGTAGAGTATTTTCACGATCGTATCCCCAAAGAAGTAGGTAGAAGCACAACCAGGACATCTACGTATGTTTGCGTGACAACTGACAACTGTATTCAAAATATTTCTTTATTTCTATGGTTAGTGTCATTTTGTCTACAAATGTAAAATAAGGCAAAAGATAAAAAATTTAAAAAGATTTTTATTATATTACGCCGAAGAAGTATAACTTCTAACGCGTGTACATAAGTACACACACATTTTTTTTTGTAACCCGACCTTGGAATCGAACCCGGGACCTCAAGAAGTCAAGTCCAACGCCAGATCGCTAGACCACAAAGGCGATAAAGAAATTAGTAGAAAGTTATTGAAAGCTATAATTATCGCTACGCTTGCTCATGCTGACGTAAACTAAACGATCTTAGAATCACTTAAATTAACTTGAACGGATGCAAAATGCCATATTCATATTCGTGTTTCGCAGAAAATAAAAAAAACGTTGCCCGGGATTGGATATGTACCCGGTTGGCGATAGGCATGCCATCTGTCACATCGTGGGACTTAGTGTCTTCGGCTAGTCGTGGGTACCCTGGTTATGCCTCTGCCTACCTCTTCGGGGACATGGGCAAATATCCGCAGACGGCGATCATCACTTACCATTAGCTAACCCACTTGCACGTTTTTTTCCACTTCTATGAAAACAATCCTTATCTTGAAACTGCATTGAGTTAGGTAGTCAGGAAATTGCTTGCTTAGTGTAAAATTGCCTTAAAGCAGCGAGTATATCTTTCACTACAATATACAAGACAAAACTATGACAGAGCACCTAAACTATCAATAAAACACCTTTTTAAACATTCTGTATTTATTTTTAATATTTACAATGTATCGAGAAATGATTAAAAAACGCTACGGGCCTTCAACGATACGATGTCACACCCAAGTGCACTTCGGAACTAGCAGTCTACACCTGAACACAAAACCTGAACAAATAGTACGACAAACAGTTCAAATAGTTAGTGACATTAAAGATTCTCACCCGGTGTGCTATCTTTGAATTATTATCATTACTTTAGACGTCATTGGTGAATTCCTTATAAAAGTTCAAGCACAAGATTCGATAAAAACAGAGCATGAGCATTCAATCTAATTTTGGTCCGATTTCAAAACTTCAGTGTAATCAAAACCATAATTAATCTTAAGCCTTGTCTTAGCTAGCTGTCTGTTTATTTTTTTTAATTTAGCACTTGTTTACACTTGCGATCCGCGCTTTGCGGCTTTTATCTCTTTCATTTTAGCTACAACAGTGCGAAACATCTAGACGTGAAACTCACCACCATAACTATGATGGCTATTACATATGTACCTATACAGGTAGACAAATACATGACTTATGTCTCACACGTATGTAGGGGATCAAATGCTTCCAATAACTTACTCTATACAAATAAATAAAATGGGAGTGTCTGTTTGAAATACAAAAACAATCGTATTTTAATAAATACTTATAACTGTATATACCGAACACATGTTCCGAATATACCGAACGTATGTAACATTTTTTCAATTTTGTCTGTCTCTGTTTGTTCCGGCTAATCTCTGAAACTGGCACTAGAACTTCATTGGTATATAGCTGATGTAATAAGGGGTAATCTAATCTGCTTTATTATGGAAAAATTCTAAAAAAATAATCTTAAAAAAATTTTTTGATTAATTCCTCGCGGACGAAATCGCAGGCACAGCTAGTCTTAGGAAAATATCTATTCTGAATCTTTCTTTCTCCATATAAACTTTAAACTAACCAATTTCAAACTTCTCCGTTCGCGTGATTTTTATTAAAAGGGGGTATACAGTTTTCGTCTTATATGTAAGTTAATTATTAGATAAGTACATTAAAAGAAATCGCGTCCTACACTCACGCATATGAACTCAAAATAATTTAAAAAACGTTTGTCAATCAATAAAATAATATTTTAATGTCACCAATTATTTACAAGAAAAAGTTTGTGATTTATAAATTGTCATATTCTGTAATATCGTATAGCACTAGCATAGTGGTATTTACCATACAAATTATATAAACATAAGTTGGCACGAATCTGCAAAAACAGACGGGGCACACACGGACGGACTGTAAGAGCCTTTTCACACGTATGCGGTCATCGCGCCGACTTCGTGTCGCGTTTTTAAGTGTAAGTCATTTTCGATAAATATTTACGGTGTAGGAATGTGAAGACTCCCATAATCCGTTAAAGGAATTCACATTCCTACACCGTAAATAAAAAACTTTTTTTTTTATTTACGGTGTAGGAATGTGAAGACTCCCATAATCCGTTAAAGGAATAATCTATTAATTGTTATAATGACATCATGCCACCGTAATGACAGTAACGTCTCAATCACAAGACAAGTACCCACTAGTTCTCCTACCTTCCGGAAAAATGTGTGCTTGTGCGCTGTTTTTTCATATTTAAAACTGAATCTAAATCTTAGAAATTTTAATTATCTCAATAGCGAGCGAATGCTTCGTCACATTCCTACAGCAAGAGTTTGAAAAGTGTGAAAGTGCGTTTATATCATCCGTACTTCTCACGACACAGCGACCCTGTAGCGGCCGTGAGAGTATGAAAAGGCACTAACAATCTCTATGTAAAAGCGATCTTCTCACGAATGCGTGGGCGCATGTTGATAGTCGATTCAAATACGAAATTATTTGAAACATATCACAGCCTTTACAATGCATAATACAATAGAATATAATGGACAACATTTAACTTTACATACTTCTGCAATTGGTGGTATTCCATAGCAAATATACATCTTATCAATAACATATACTTTTTCAAAACATATTTTATTAAAATTTGGTTTTGTAGACGTATTTTTAACTGAAAAAGAGGGGTGTTATTAGTATGACGTGTCAATGTGTGGGTGTGTGTGTCTGTCAGTGGCATTGTATTTTGGCAACTGGTGTGTTGTTTGAAGGTTATGTTATACTCTGGGAAACAGAAAGATTGTATTAATATATTGTATAAATAGCTATGGTCTACATAAACCAAGATATTTTAACTCAACATTCCATGCTACACTGCTTAAGAAATATTTCTTGCAGAGGCTAAAAAAGTAAAATAAAAAAATCTATTTATTTTAAATATTATCTTATGTCCGTGTGTCTCCGGTAACAAAATATAAACATACCATAACGCGAGTAACTCCTTACTAAAATATCAACTATATTTACAAACGTCCCACACTCTAACCTATGAATTCGATCACTTCCAGCTCCGGCGTCTACATGTTTTACCTGAAATACAACATGACGGATATTATTTCACCTATCACCTGCATTTATTTGTAAAGGAACAAATGTGTGTGTGTATGTGTGTGGGGAGGGGGGGACACTGTACTCACGAAGTGCGGCAGGCAGCAGCGTTGATGTTCCGCTCGGGTCCGCCGGTGAAGCTGATGTTGAGCAGCATGGCCTCGAAGGGGTCGCTCCGCATGCGCTGCTGGTTGGCAGCCGCCGCCGCCGCCGCCTCGCCCACCAGCCGCGCCTCCGCCGCGCCCTGACACACCACACAATCCCTCATGAACAACTATATTTTAAAATGTCTTTGTTTTTTTTCATAATCTATTTCCTTTAATCTGTATAATAAAACTTTATTTTTAAATCTGAATCTTTAATTCTATTTCCATTGCCATCGACCACCTCGTTGGTCGAGTGGCTGGAGTACACGCCTAGCGTACACGCTTAACTACGCCGACCAATAGCGAGGCTCGGGTTCGATTCCCGACGGGGGCAGGCATTTGTGTGATGAACATTTAGATGTCTGCATTTCTGGGTCTGGGTGTTTATTAAATTTATTCTGATATCTATTTAAGTATTTATATGTATTAGAATCGTTGACCACAAACCCATAACACAAGCATATAATTTGTTTACTTTGGGGTTAGGTTCAATTTGTGTAACTTGTCCAGCGATATTTATTTATTTATTGCAAACTCATTCGAAACTTCATAAAAAGCAATTATGTTTGTTAGAATCTATTAAATCACAATTATCAGCTTATGAGGGTTACACAAATCACAAACAAAAATAGAATAGTGATAAAGAACAGAAGTCAAGAAATCCATCAATTTACCGGCCAATTTCAATAAATTATCTACAGATAGAGATAGGCTTACTATAGGTCTGTCGCTCAAACATTTCTGTTATTTCATTAAAATGTCATTAGTTGCCTGCTAACTGATCTGTAATAATGTTATCTCCTATGTTAGACAGCTAGATATTTTGTACATGAGTTTCATGATCTACAGATATTATTTACCCCATCATCACCCATCACCCTATAAACTCAGTGTACATCGAGGCATTTAAGCTGGACGTGCACTCATTGAGGCAGAACTACAATTCTACCCCAAGAAGGACTCACAGTAGTTAGTAGTCAGGCACTTGCCTATACAATTTAAGATTCCTGCATAAATTATGTCCCTGGACAAATTACACACATGCATTGAATCTAACCCTAACTATATGCTTGTGTTATTGGTGTGAGTCAATGATACTAATACATAGAAATAATTAAAAAGGTATTGGAAAACATTTATAAAAACACCCCGGCCCAGAATTGCAGACATCAGATGTTCATCATACAAAATATGCAAACCAGCGTAGAAATCGAATCCGAGCCTTGAAGTTGGTCAGTGGCGATAGGCATATACGCTAACTCCTCGACCAATGAAGCGGTAAATATGTTGTCTAATTTTGACTCTGGAGACATACTTTGCCTCACATTATTGTGCAAATAATTCCTGGCGACTAAGTATGTAAAAGGCCGGCATTACAACTATGAGAGCCTCAGTATGGCAACTAGACTGCAGAGAGACAAACTTAGTGCCAGTTTTTAGGGCCAGATGGCAATTAGCAGAGGTCATAAAAAAAATTTAACCTAAAAAACTACCAACCAGTCGGACACCAATCATTTTTGCATCATTTTTCCAGTTTCTCATCCATTAAGGATATACTCGATATAGGTGTCATTTTATACCAAAACTCGAGGGTGCTGATTCTGAATTTGGTAGCCAAGTTAAAAGATGACTACCAGAAGTTGTTTTTGAAAAACCACTACGTAAGACCTAGAGTAATTTTTTTTGAGCTTTCAGGGGAGCTTAATCAAAAAGTATGAAAATACGTTGCTCAGCCACCTGTACCTGATGAAATAATGACCAGAGCACTGCTTAAAGGGAAAGGCGTAGCGAGGTGGAGATTCCGTCATCTATTATTGCTCAAGTGGAAATTATTACAAATTGAAAATAAAATTCAAAGGGGATTGAACTTTCTTGTATGAAGCCTGGCTTACTGCCTGGCCGCCATTTTGTATTTTTTTTCAAAATTCGGGCGCACGATAACTCCTTCAAATATGGATAGGGGACACTTGTACAAACAAAAAATATTAGGGTTAACATATCCTAAATCGTCACGGTACAGAATTATTTCCAAAACAAAACGATGATGAGGATTTGGCCCGAATCATCAAAATAATATTTAAAGTTGTATTTTTGTAGCCGTGATAGTCTTAGTTCATTATCTTTTTACCATTTTAGATAAAACTTTGTGAATAAAGTTGGTTAACATTTTTGAATTACGACCTCGACTTTATGAACATTGGTTGTATACATTTATTTTCTATTTATATGTCGTCGCAACCACATTAGTTCCTCTGAAAAACTAAAATAATTAAGTTAAATAATTTGATGATGTCCAGAAAATTAGTTTACAAACCATCAGTTGATTACTTTGAGTCAATTGCGATGTGAAATTAAGGTTATCATTGTTATTTCAATACTTAGCCTAACGACTTGTAAACACCTGTGCCTGCACGTGCGCCGAGCCTTATAAATACGGCTGCACTGTAAGCGATAAGGCATTCACGATTCACACGCCTGTCTGGGACGTCGTTACGCTGCCCGTTAAATAAACGAAATCTAAAAACACTTGTGAAGTTTTTTTGAGAACACCCAAAATGAGTCATCATCATGGAAACTACAACTGTAGCGTCAGCAATGATGACGTCACACTTTTTAAAACACTATGAACGCTCCTAATCCGTCATATACAATAAAATTTATTCGTTAACAAGTTTAATTTTGACCACAATATCACCTGTTGGTTAGTAATGATGTAGTATAAGATGGAGGGGGGCTAACTTGGAAGGGGATAGAGATTACTCCCCCTCACTGTTTCTAAGCGACCACGTAACGAAACACTAAATCGCTTGACGGTAGGTCTTTGTCGTTAGAGTGGTAACTAGCCACGGCAAACTATGTTGTGCTTAGAAGCCTGCAATTCAATACACTGTTTCTACAAGGTGATTGAAGTACTCACCATCGATCTTTTATTGCAAATAAATCTGTAGCGTGTAGTCTAATACTTTTTTGTTTGTACAAGTATCCCCTGTCCATATTTGTAGAAATGATCATTCGCCGCCATTTTGGAAAAAACACAAAATGGCGGCCAGACACTAAGTCATAAAGGTTCAAATCCCTTTAGAAAGCAAAATGGCTAGCATGCGAAAACGTATTTTTTGGAAATTCGCTATTTGCCAAACCCTTTCACAAAATGATGATATTCGTGGCATTAGAGACATAAACAATGCTGGTTTTGAACTTGGCAGCTATTGTTAATCCAAGATGGCTACTGGAAGTTATACTTAAAAAACTGTAATGGGATAAAAAATCTTAATTCATCCGTTTTTGCTCTCAAAGTAGAGTTGGCAGAGATTACTTACCCTCATTTTCAATTGCCTTCTTCTTTTCCCAGAAAAAAATCTAAATGTAATACACAAAATGACAAGTTGAATAATCTGCCCTAAGAGTCTCCTCACCTCAGCTCTAGGACTCCAGAGTCGCACTACGGCCTCTATCCCGCTGGTGGCCAGCAGGAACATGGAGGGGTGGAGCTGCACACAGTTGACGATGGACTCGTCCCCCCGCAAAACTCGCACGATGTTTCCCGACTGCCGACACCAAATGTACAGACAACCGTCGTCAGACCTGCACACATTTACGAATGTCTTAACGGGCAAGTGTCAGCGGACGATACCTCTAGAATAAACTTTTTTTTATTTTACTTCTCACATAAATATTTAATAATTACATTACAATATCGCACTTAAATTAACTACCAAATAGCGCTCTCGAGTATAATGGTTGGACCGATTTCGATGAATATTTTGGAATGTTTTTAAAGGTAGCAAGCACAGTGGATGTCATGAAAAAGGTATGTAGGATACAAAGACGAACAGGTTTCTAAATGGTGACGTATGGTGGGAGGAGAAGGATCACTTAGTGAAAGAACAGCACCAAAGAGAAAGTAAGAAACTAAAAAAAAGGTTGGCTAACAGCTTCGAGCCAAACTTTTTTTGAGGGATGTGGAGAAGTTTCGAAGTTGGTCGTCTGCTTCTAGAATAAATAGAATTAAGTCTAAGAGTGGTACCCTTGTAAGCACGGCTGACGTGTTAAAACGGTGGAGTTAGTTTTATGGAGGTTGATGCCGCTGGATCTAAGTACTCAAATGACTCAGAAAGAGCGGAGGCATGTGATGGCATTATAATGGAAGAAGTTGAACGGGCGGTTAGAAGTTTGCAATATATCATACAGAGTAGATATGATTACAGGTGAGATGATCAGGCTTAGTGGTCCTGCCGTCCGGGACTGCTTGTGGGGTCCTTTGTAACAAATGTGGGGGGACCAGCAGAGTACCCGAAGACTGGCAGTGTACGGTTATCGTGCCTTGTATAAAGACAAGGGATCACGCATGGGCTGCATCAGTTACAGAGGGCCATCAGTTTGGTCAGTTTAGTATCAAACGTATCTGGAACAATACCTAGTTGAAAGGTCACTTGCGTTCTGGAAGTGATGTCCGATGGAATGTCTTGGCAGACTCAAGGCCGTTTCAGGTCTCAAATAGAATGTACGGATCAGGTGTTTTTGCTACGCAACATTGTAAAGAAGCATCTGGCTGTGGGCCAGGTTTTCTGTGGTTTTATGGATCTCAAAAAAGCGTTTAATAGGTTGGATAGGTTGAACGTAAGGAACTTTGGGAGATTATACCAGATTATAGGATAAACAAGTCCCTGCGACGTGCTGTGCAGTCTGTAGTTGGATTGAAAAGCATGTGTGCGGGTGGACGACAACATGTCGCTTCGGTTTGATGTTGATTTAGCTAATATTTGAAAAAATGCCTTCCAAAGTTAAGATCAATGAATGTGGAAATGCGTGTAGGTGACCAAGTGGCCATCTGCCAACTTTATGCAGATGAGGCTGTACTTTTAGACTCTACACCATCTGAGCTGTAAACACTGGTTTAACTTACGGAACGTGATTGTAATGAAAGAGGGTTACATACGAATGCGAAGAAAACTATTGTAATGGTGTTTAAAGAGACGTAGCCAGAACGGATATAAGAATTTTAGTTGATGATGTAGTGCTGGAACAAGTGAATGACATTGCTTATCTTGAAAGTACTTGCAGCAGGGATGGAAGATACACCTTGGATGTAAAAAGAAGAGTGTGCAGCGAATAGTGTGAATGAAGCGCTGGATAAGCTACTTCAAAGCGAGGTTTTGAGTCAAGGGACTAAACTCGCTTTGCATAATTCTGTACATATACCCAAGTTGTTAAATGGAAGCGAGAGTTGGGTGTTGAGTTGGATTTGTATGTCAAAAAAATCATGAGAGTAGGATAAATGCGGTCGAAACAAGAGTGCTACGGGAAATCTGTGGTGTAACGCTCGCTGACCGCATTTGAAACAATACGTGTGAAAAGAATGAAAGACGAAAAATTGACGAAGCAGATATACAGTACAAGTAAGGAAGGATGTAGGGAGCCGGAGACCTAGGATGACATTCCATGATCAAATCGCTCAGGTGTTATCCGAGGGATGTGTTCAGAGAGAAAGAGAAGAGAAGAAGAAGAGGATTGCCATATGCCAGGGACTGCCATAATCGTGTGAATTGCCACTCGTTATCCTCTGCGTGCAAATTAATTAAGTAAAAAAAATATTAAAAAAAACGGAGTGCAAATTAATTAGAAAATCATAAGTTTTTTGAATGTAGTTAATCAGGCACTGTATCATTGAAACCATTTCCTCTGGTCTCCTTGATGTCTCTTGTGGTGCTGCACTTATTTGATACTATATATACCATGTGGTGTGCAGACGTCCAAAATAATTGGCAACCTAGTCCAGCTTACCAAACAAAAAGTCTTACCCAGCAGCTATGAAGTTGGCGTCAGGTCCGAGGAAGTTGGCCTCCTTGATATCCGTGGTGGTGTTGCAGTGGCCGAGGAACCTGGCGGAGTAGTCCAGCGCTGAGCTTCGCAACTGCCGCTCCAGCACACTTCCACCTTTGTCTTCTTCGTCCGCTGTAAATTAAACCATCAATGAGATTTATTTATCATAACAGCCTTATTACGCTAGTCTCCTCTACACTGTCATTTTTATTTCGGTACTTTGGCTAAAATTGACTTTTCTTTTTTTGATATAAGGATTGACTTTTTTAATATAAGGAAGTTAAGGCTAAAATGATAGTGCATTTAAAATGTTAATTGCCAAATTGTAATATTTACTTTTATGAACTTTAATTATAAAACTGTTAGCGTAATGCTTCATTTGTTGTCACGCTCTGTCCTACCTAGTACGTGTCATGACGTCACCAACCCGTGTATGCGATTGCGGTCGGTGTTTACGTTGTAACCATACATTTTGTATTTTGCGTCAGATAAAAGTTATAACTTACATTTTTTTTATTAAGTACTTCGTAAATAGAAAGTATTATCGACTCCCAACCCTCTCTCAAAATTTGGCTGGTCCTTTAAATGTTACCCTGTATATACCCCTGACCACCAATGCTATAGATATAGATACAGCATAACGACCCACAGCATCGGTCATCAGGGGTGCTATTATTATATCGTCGGCTTATTGCAAGAACTCATTACCAGCAAAAAATCACTAAACACGTTTTTTCCATGGATGGATTAATTTTGACATATTTTACAAAATGCAAAAACTCACTAATTTCTAACTAATTACTTTAGGCGTTACGCAGCTTGCTTTATAGTAAATAAGATAATATTGGCAAATCGATATAATCACTAACTAATCCGAACTAAATAACCGTTTATCTTAGAATAATGAATATGTCACATAATGACTTCTTGCAATAAGCCGACGATATTTCTCAACAACTAACATTACACATTCACTGCACTAAGAAAAATATTTTCTTAACATACAATCTTTTACTCATACAAAAAACTTTTTTTTTTATTTTGTTTATCAAACAATCAATATTACACGTCTTTTTAAACTTATTATGGAATCTGTAGCCAACGAAAAATCTGTTTCATTAAACTAAAACAGGCATACCTTCATCAGCCTGTTTCTCCATAGTCTCCAAAGCCACATTGATATCCTTCTGGAGTAGGAACACAGCGTGACTGTTTGCGTGTTTTGGGAATTTGTCCTTGAAGTACAAAAGACATTCGTGAGCTTCCCTGGTCCGCTTGAGTCCCATCAAACCCTTAGCGAGTCTGAAGTGGGACTTCACGTTGGTAGAGTCGAGCTTTATCGCCTTGTAGCAGTCCCGTACCGCGGCGTAGGCGTCTCCAGACCTTCAAAACGAATTACAAAATTAGCACTATTCGCAATTTTCGACCCCACAGATAAATTTGAATATTACTACATAGTATAAAATAAAAGTTCTTATGTATGCTTAGATATTTAAAACTACGCAACGGATTTTGATGCGTATTTTGTTATTAGATAGAGTAATTTTAGGAGAGGTTCACAATTTATATTAAAATTGATGTTTGTCCACCCATGCGAAGCTGAGACGGGTTGTTAGATTTGATTTAAACTTAAAAGCAATACTCAAATCGTATTTTGTATATGTTATTATGTTGCATGTGCATATCGCAAGTTTGTTTCTACAAACGTACGAGCTAAGCATTTTCAGTGTAGATCATTTTTGGTAACAAATATTTGAGTCGCCGATACTTCGTTTATCCTATATACAAATACCGATTTGAAAAAACTTGGGAAAATATAAGATCGTTGTAGCATGTTTTTCAAGCTTAGGTTCTAAGTTATGTCACGTGTCACTGTCACTTTTACTTGACTGTCAAAGCAATTAATTTGACATTAATTTATCTCAAAATAGCCGACCCGTTGAATTCCGAACCACTGTCAATTGGTTAATTAATAGCTACTTTGTTTCTATGGAGAAAAATAAAGTATTATTTTTCCCATTCTCCCTGCAATTTTCGTGAAATTTTTTGCATAGAAAGTTTAAAAACGTTCGATTTTGTCATATACAAATATGTTTCTGTTGAAGACCTGTACCTATTCAACAATTATAACAAAAAACCGCTGTCGATAACTGTTAAGAATAATTAAAATAAGCATCCGATATAAAGTTGTCGTACTTTTTTGTCGAAAACCACGATTGTTTGTAATTGGCAAATATTCGTACTTAAGTGTTAATGTTAGAATTCATCACATAAGGAGTATAATCATCGAATTAACCAGACGTCTTTCCTGATTGTGAGAGACTTCAGATGTTAAAGCTGCGTAGCTGGCACCTGGGAGGACAACAGATAGTCACTTCTATACAAGAGAACAACACACGAAAATCTTCAATTTATAACCAGTCACATCCAACCAAATGCATATGTGCGCGAATATGTACCAAATGTGTACGTGTGGGGATACTTAT
>NJDD01001075.1:35991-68529 GCA_002245505.1 Calephelis nemesis | reverse complement strand
ATGTCCTAACTCCGTCACTTTGACACGAACACATCTCCGAACCTTACACTATCTATCAAATAAGTTGAAATTCGTTGGTAAACTATTGGTAATAAGCAATCATCCGGCTCGAAGAACTACGTATTCAGGGTTCTATGATTAAAAAAACGTCGCTTGTACGTCGCCTAGTTTATCAGGCCAATTCCTGACGTTGGTAACCAGCAACAGAAATGTGGTATTGCAGCTATAGCTGCTCATTTTGGTCCAATGTTCCGTTATCTTATCCCGTGCTTATAACTATAGTTTTAAAGCCTAGGTTAGTATCTCTATGATAATATCGTTGCTGCTTCTATAATAACTGCTGTGAAGGTAAGACCCATGACTCGGCTTAGCCAGTATCTGTGGCTCTGAAGCTTACCTTCTCTTTAACAGTCTGAATTCTCTCCGGCAACATAGGTTGGTGTTCATCAGGCGACCTGTCACTACTGCTGCTGCTGTTACTGCTGCTGCTGTAGTTGCTGCTGTAGCTGCATGTTCCATTTCTCGGCTTAGCTTCCTCACGGTAGCTATGATTATGCTGAATGATAAAGCTCTCCAATAAGAGTGGTCTTCTAGCCGAATTTATATCGTATAAGTAGACCTGAAAAGGAACAACCAAATAATTAAAAGTGAGAATTACAAAAAAATATATTTAAGGGCTAGATTCGCCGCCAAACACTATTCTGTAAAATAGCAATAATAGCCCCTCCACGATGATACACAAGACATTTTAGATTCAGATTGTGCGGTACATTGGGCTTCTTTACAATGTTAAACTCTGTCAAAAATATAGTCATATGATATGAATATTTTTTGTGTAACATAGCTTGTGACCTTATGTATACCACATCATTCATCCTATACGAGTAGCATTGTATATAGGTACATTTCACAAGGTTTGTTTTTTGTTTGAACAAGCACTTGATATAATATCATATCTGACCATCTATTACAGTTAATTATTATACTAGTTCAATTAAAACAGATATTCCAAATGTCAGTTATATAATTCCATCACCTGCTCAGAGCCCAAATTGACAAGCAGCTCATTCCCATCATCACTAAAGGCCACATACGTAGTTGCTTTCTTGGGGAAGGTTATGTGTTCTTGAGGTTCTATTGACAAGTGACCTGAAATAAGGTTTACGAGTTAACATTCACATCAACAAATACCATCTAGTTAAAATCGTAAAAACGGATACTTCTATTGTACTTGTTAAAACTTTGCTAATATACTCTAAATAAATGATATATCAATGTATACAATCACAAAAATATATATTCCAAGTTTTCAATATTTTTTTCCAAGTTTAGCTATTACAATATAACATTTTTTTAAGTATTCAACCAATAATGCAAATAAAATATTAAAACCATTACTTTAACAATTTTATTAGTTTTCTCCTTATAAATTTTTACAATCAATGCTCATGAATTATGAACAGCTGATAAACATAATTTGACAAATGACAAATATGTACTGACACTACACAGGCATAACAGAACTCAGATAAAAAAGATGATTGTTTTCAGTATATTACAAACTAGCGGCCCGACCCGGTTTCGCATGGGTATAAAATATAGATATATTAACCTTCCTCTTTAAACACTTTATCTATTAAAAAACCGCATTAAAATCCGTTGCGTAGTTTGAAATATTTAAGCCTACAAAGGGACAGAAAATGCGACTTTGTTTTATGCTATGTAATGATTTCGTAAAAATTGTATACGACTAATTTGTTTAAGTATTAAATCATGTTACATAATGTATTTGTGTACTAAATTTTTAAATGTTTGCAAACAGCGATGTGGTTAAATATATTAGAAATATTAAAGATTTTAGTAACTATTTTAAACACAATATTGCTGTTTAATATGAGATTGTTTAGAAGTCTAAACTGAACACATGTTAAACAATTATACAGTTTCGACGTCTAAACCTAAGTTGTGTTAAACAGTTGTTTTGAAGAGATAAATCGTAAATTAAAATTGATTTTATACCCGTGCGAAGCAGAGGCGGGCCGCTAGTTTCCAAATATAGTTGACACTATCTTATGTACCGTCTTTCAGATTGTAGTACAAGCACACGGCTCTTCTGATAGAAAGTGACAGCCTTTGACAGACACTACAGATGTTATAGGAGCACCATTATCCTGTGGCTGGGTGTTACGCCTATCGTGCAAGTCTACCGGCTACACTACCCTTCAGACCGAAATACGACAGCCATTATGGCAGCTGGAAAAGTTAAAGCGAAGTATCCTTATCTGGGCAATTTGCTGCACAGCCTCTACCAAAAGAAATTGTTTTGATCGAGACATATTTTACCTAAGCTTGCCTCTTACAACAAGTAGATGCGAATATCACTCATATAATCATTATTTTACCAGGTGCGAAGTAAGTGACTGCAGCCCTGGGGATATTGTTTTCGGGATCTCCGTGCCCAGCACGAGAGCACCGTACATTCTGTCGCTCCCACATCATTCGGGATGACGCTGTGCTTGATTGTATTTCCTGCAAATTTACAAAAGCTTTCTTTTATAAATATTACGACTGAATAATATAAAAATGGCTTGGATTTTATAAGAACCCTTTGCAAATTTTCCAAGATTACTATTTAAAACAAAACAACTGAGAATAGGGTTTCTGGAATTTTCTACGGTTTGTCTCTTTATAGTTGTCCATTAAACAGATAAGATAGATATTAACGGCAATTATAAATCTATTTGCAGGGTAGCAGCCCAAGTTGTACTAAAACTAAATTTACTAAAAAGCATAGAAAATAGCAAGAGTATCTAAAAATACGAAATCGTAAAAGGCCTGTTTCTGTACATTAGATATTCTTCAAAAAAATTAAGACAGTTTACACAGTGACTTCTAAATTCAAAACACTCTTTTTGTTTTTTCTGTTAGGTATTACACCAAAGAAAACCTACACCGACAATAATCATGATTCACTACTTGGGAGGATACATAACCAATTTAAAATGTAAGCTATATTTATAAAAAATCTATCAAGTGGGACCAGACACATCATCAAATAATGTAACACTTAAGCTGAGAACTCACGGAGCGGTTTTCACCCGCGCCCGCCGAGGTCGTGAAACTGCTGTTTTATTTCAAAACTCACGAGACCGGTAATTTGTGCGGTCACGCAGCCATCGCGGTTGAAATCATCGCCACCAAACTTGCACGATTCTATTGGCAGACAACCGGTGCCGTGAGAAACGCAAACAACCGCGGGCAGGTGTAAAACGCGTCGTGAAATGTGCTCTTACTTTTTGCAAATAAATCTACATTCTACCGAAGCTGCGAGCCCACAAAAGTGCCCTGTGTGTTCTTAGCCTTAATCCAAAAATCATAGCGCGCAGGCGTAATAGGCGGTATTGGCTGATTTTTCCATAAACGCTTACCTGCAGTCTCCCAAGTTTGATCATCCTTGTGTCATATAAACGAACATAAAAGTCGTTCGCACCAACCGCCAGCTGGTACGGCCGACGGGGATTCACAGCCAAGCACTTAGCTTCTGCATACCGACCCAAATGGTTTAATAAATTCACAAGTACATTAGCTGTGTCAGAGTTACAGCGGTGCGGTGTGCGGAGATCATGTTGACTGGAATGAAAGTGACACAATGATAAGATTATATCAATACAATACATCGAAATAAATAAATAAAATAAAATACCCACTTTGTAATGCTTTTACAATAGCTATTTACTAGGTGCTAATTAGATACTAAAACAGACATCAATAATCAAACTTTTGTCTGCAAGTTCTTAAGTAATATTTCTGACAGCTTTTAAGTCAGATAACTGAATGGACAAGGAGAAACTTTCGCTATCTTTTCCAGATCACAATTGTAACAGTTCTTTTACTTGTGAGAACGAAAAATAGCAATTGTTTACAAGGACAATGATAAAATATGAAACAAGTCATTGTCTTCTATGTCATCTAAGTGATTGAATATAGGTATCTTATAATGTTATGCATGTGAACAGCTATTTTGTTTCCAATATTTAATGTTTAATCACATGTTTTATTGATTGATTCGAAATAAGTTCTTTTTCTATAAACTTTATTTTATTTAGACTTAACATTACAATAGAATGTGTAGGTAATTGATTTTCGATCCCAATTATCAAGGAATTCGCATACACGCCTAGCTACACTGACAAACCGCAAGGCGCAGGTTTGGTTCTCGATAGGTATTTGTGTGATGTAGATGTCTGTATTTCCAGATCTGGTTGCTCATTAAATTTATACTAATACCTATTTAATTATTTTTGTATAACAACATTGCTGACTAACGAAAGAATAAAGGTTCTATGACTTGCAATGATATAAATAGGAAAAAAGTAGACTTCAGCTTATTAACATACTTACAGTACAAGTCCATCTTCCCCTGCAGACCAAAGAAGATGGGGTTTATCTGGGACTGTAGCCAATCTCTTGACTCGACCACAATGACAAGAGCATTCCAGCACTGAATCCCCATCTGTAATACTACGTGCACGAACTGAACCATCAGCTGCACAAGTAGCTATTGTATCTGGGTTTAGGAACTGAAATTTTTTTATAAAATAAGCATTCTTAATTAATGTTCTTACAATGCTTTTAAATTCCTTGAATCATTGAAATTTATTTCAAAAGGTATACATTTGTGGTACCACAAACTACTTAAATAATATGCTATCCCCACCCACATTAACTACTTTTATTTTTTTTAATACCAGGGGAACTACTGGATTTATTACAGTAAAAGTAACTCTAGAATTAAAAATGTTTAATAACCCCCAACAAAACCTATGTGTAATGTAGCTCAGAACTATCTCAGCTATCAAAAAGTGAACTGCATTGAAACTGGTCCATCCATTTAAAAGTTATAATACTATAGACTCACACACACACACAGAGACACGCCTAACTTACAATGCCTTTCTTTGTGATGTGTTTTAGATGAATTGAAAAGATTATGAAACATAATACTGAAATTTTAAAAAGTATTAATCAAATCCCAGTTCATTTATAAGGTCTTTGTCATCTAGCAGTCATCAAAAAATATGAACAGATATAGTTAAGACTTATATCAAGAATTCCAGGGTTACGTCTCCTATCTTCGAGCTCCATCATTAGACAAGCTTAGTTGTAAAAAGCACTTGTTAATATTTTAACTGCTAGATCTCACATAGATTCCGATGCTTGAAAATGAGCTGACAACCTTAAACGCGTAGACAGATCTCCATAGACCACAGCTTAGAACCATCTCAATCATATCAGTTTTCAAAATCCATCTATACACTTAAAAATTATGTTAGGACACAACTTATGATACCCCTTATTTTGCATGGCAGTTAAAAACAATGTCTATCTACAGGTTACATTTTTTATTTATAAAATTTTGTAACAATCGGATGAGACCCTGATGAGTGGATCTGGGAGAAATAAAAAATGTGTTCTCTTTAATCATCACATATGGAGTAGGACAGTCTTACAATTACTTCCATACAAAGAAAACACTACAGTACTTAACACTGATTATTTTTTCTAGAATAGATTTCTGCAGTATGACTATAAAAAGAATATAACAGCCTCTATTTTTAACTTTTTTTTTATAATGTATGTACATGTAAAAGTAAACTGGAGAAACAATGTAGACATTTCAATTTAACTAAATAAATAAATAATAGTTTATAATAGCATAAATAATAAAACTAAAAAGATGATATTATATCTAGCTGAACTAAAAAATATAAAATGATTTTCTATAATTTCAAAATAAAAACTTGTAACTAAGATTTAACTGTGAAAAACAATGTTTACTGTTGCCAATAGTACTAACAGTACTTACAATTATTGACACCTAGCACCTGACACTATTTTGTAATAAAATGTTTATGAAAATTACAAATTTTTTTTCCCTGTTGGTACAGGCTCTTTGCAGAATAGACCAACTTCTATCCTGCCAGGCGGCTCGTAAAATGATAGAACAGGCTTACCATCACTAATACTATGATATCTGACTAGGTGTTAGAGTTTTGCAGAGAGTTGCTTGGATTGGTACCACCACCATATCTATTCCAGACACCATAGCATCAGCACTTGGCATTAACGTGTTCTGGTTTAGAGGATAAGGTAGCTGGTACACTTAACTTAGCTCAAGGCCTAACATCCCGGCCTCAGATCGACAACACACCATTTCCACTTTTGGTGTTTCTAGGCTGAGGGAATTTTGTCACTGTTAAGAGATCTGCTAGTTTGCCTAACAGTGTCATAAATAAAATAGGTACATGACAATGTGTAAATTTTTAAGTAACCTTAATTTGTTTGCTTCATTATTGAAAACTATGACACTATGACAAACACAAATTTTTGCCTAATTTCAACCATTTACGCAGTGCACATGATGAAAGCTCTAAAACAAAAAAAAATATATGTAGGTTTGGCACTAGATCCTGAACATCCTAACCATGGTAATCTACCTTTTTGTCAAATTATTGTGTTATCCCCGGCACTTGATAAGTTTTCAAGGTTTCAATTCAATCAAACATTTTAAAGTAGATGCAAAACAAGTTGTAAGATTATTATCATGGATGTTAATCAAAGCTACTAATACTTAGAAATACTTGAATAGAAAACTAAATATATTTAATAAGCACCCAGAAATATCTGCTTTCATCAAAATAATGTTTGCCCTCCTTGGAAATCAAACCAGAGTTTTGCAGTTGGTTAGTGGAGTTAAGCATGTACATGCAAAAAGGCAGTACCTTTACAAAGACACTTCCCTTCCCTACATTTTTTACCCACAAGTGTGGGTCAGGCAGACAAATCATTTGTTTCTTCTCCCAACAAACTTGCAGAAATAAATTTAGAGAAAGAACACTATCTCCCATCAAAAAAACAACAGTGGCCCCTTCTAGATGACCAATTACACAGCAAGGTATTTTTTTAAAGAAAGGGTTAATAACTTTTCTTACTACCTGGGATAACAGTAACTTAGCATTTACAAAAAAAGCAATGGCTATTATTTTTTTCTTTTTATTTACATTTTTGCTTTCAATGCAGTTTTTAAGTAATTCAATTGTTAGCTTGTAACTTGAATTACAACATTACATTGCTTTTAGTTAATAACAAAATTGTAATGCATGAATTCTAATTTTAAAATTTAAATTACAAAAAGGTCATACAAGTCAAACAATTCCACAGCAAATCAAACAATTAGAGAATCAGAAACAAGAATAACTTTAATAGTTAAAAAGAAAATGAAGTCATCACACTTTTTTTAAATTTTAATAACAAAGCAACATACCACTATAAATTATACCTAAATCATCATTATAAAGCCAAACTAGACTATCTACAACAAGAGTGCTATATTGATAAGATTAAGTAATGGCTTGTTGTATCACAGTTTACTGTTACATTGTCATTACATGTTACAATCTTAAAGATTTACTGTTTGTGCATATAATATGTATAATTATTTTACTGTCAATATTAGAAAAATAGGCATTTATCCAGAGATATACTTACCTTTACAGAAAATATATTTCCAGTATGCCCGGTCGACATATTATGTAGTTGTTTATAGCGAAAGGGATCCCACAGGATAACGTGAAGATCGTCTGACGCCGAGGCCAGAATACTATGACGTAAAAAGATATATTAGCACATTTTATAAAGATCAAATCTTGCTAAGTTGTTAGAGCTGTACTTACGATCCATCGTGATTCCATTCTAGGCAATTAACGCATCCCATGTGTCCATGAAGCTCTTTTTCAAGACCGAGCCTATCTACCAAATTTCTGGTCACAGTCAATCGGTTTCGAAACTTAGGGCCGATGTCACCTCTTTCTCGGGCTGTGGAAAGGCCCAAGGTACCCTGTCTCCATGCTGGCTCTTTCCTATAGCTCATTTCTGCTAAATACCCTTCAATATGTCTGAACCACCATCACATTAACAACAACTACGAGCTATTTACAGATCGATCTATTTATATAATAGACCATTTTACTGCATGTCACATCAAAATAAACAATCAAGCAGTATTAAAAAATACTAATCTATTTATTTCAATAAAATTTTAGGAACAAAAGCTTTTTTTAGTGTAAACTCTAAAGTCGAGAATCTTTCGAAAATTTGCAATTCCTTTATGGACAGTTACTTTACTCTTTGATTTGCAAAGCTGTCAAACAGCTGTCAATGTTACCACTTGCCACAAAAACAATGATTTTTATTTAATGAATTTCAAATAAATATTAATATGAAAAATATTTACTAAGAAATTAGTTATTATGTAGGTACCTAATTTCATGATTATATTTCCTAACTGCATAGTATTTTTAATGTTAACGAAAAAATAATTAATTTTGTAGTTACGTTGTAGTTATTAGTATTTTCAGTGCAGGCAAAATACTACTAATAAGTAATTACTACTAATTATACGTCTTTGCAAAATACTAGAAAAAATAAAAGTGCATGGTCATCATCAAAGAATATAAATACTCTTTAACAAGAGGTCATAATTTGCTTTTATTTTACTCGCAATGTAGGTATGTAAGTACGTTTGTTCGGTTGGAATGTGGAATCTTTGAACCATAGATTTATGACGTAATTCTAAATCTATGCTTTAAACTCAATTTTAAATATGTCTTCAACCGATTGAGCTGAAATTTGGTATAGGTACACGTTTATGGATAACGCTCACTGTTGACGGGGCGGAGCGTGTTGGACCGGGGCGAATCGCATCGCAAAGCGCACTGCAGTTTGGCGCAACTTTCATATACATAAATTAAACAAATAAGTTTGCTATGTTTTTTATTCGCCTAAATCATCCACACTACTTGCCTTATATCTGAATGCCTATAAACAAAACACGATGTGTCACTTTAAGTGAACTTTAAATACAAAATTCGGGTTTGCTATGTATCTATGGAAGTCCCGTCTCTTATTAAGGATAGCGCCCAGTTGGACAGGCCGGGACGGGGCGCATCGCAGTGCAATAATCCGTCTAGATCGCTTGCATACATTTTGTATGGAGCAACGCCCACTGGGCCGGGGCGCATCGCCGTGCCGATATTTTTCCGCGGTGGATTTCCGCGAGGCACCCCGCGCGCATACCGCGATGCGGCCCACAGTGACCAAAGATCCTGATACTACTGTTAAGAAAAGAGCACTATAGTATTTTAACGCTAAAGTTTCGTACGACAACTACTAGAGGCACCACTTTTCGTACTTGAAGATCGTATGACAACTACTAGATGGCGCAACTTTTCATACTTGACGAGTGGCCTCTCTATTTCGTTGCTTTACTTTGGTACTGAGCAACAAAAGTCCGCGATAATGCAACGCGGCTGGGCCCGCATAAAGAGCTCGTTAAAAACACCCATCGGGCTGAAAGCACCCTTCGGGCTGAAAGCACCCTTATTGAGAAAACGAAACTCTTTGCCTGACATATAGCCTGCCTTCTGTGGGCGACTGGTTGCGGCAGCAGAACTTCCTCTGAGCTGAGGTCTCCAGCTAGCTGTGCGAGTTCGGGCGCGGCCTGACAGCGTCACCGACACGCCCATATTATGAGGCTAGACTCTTCCATTCTACTTCGACTACCACGTGTATACAGAAAGAAACGTTCTACCGTAACCGCACTTACCCCTGGCTAATTTGAATAAAGTACTAAAGCTATTCACTCTCTTTCTTTTTTTGTGTGCTTTGCGGCTAGGCTAGGTTTCAAACTTGAAATAATATTAATTTGAATTTCAGTTCTCATAGATCCCCAAGTAATTCCCTAAAGTAAGTGTTCTAGTGGTCCAGGTATTGGACTTGACTTCATGAGATCATGGGTTTGATTCCCAGCGGGAAACAAAAAGAAAATTTGGTTTTTCCAATTTTTCAAATAAAAAAATGTTGCACGGGATTGGATACATGCCTGGTTGGCGATAGGCTTGCCACCTATCACATTGTGGGACTTAGTGTCTTCGGCTAGTCGTGAGTACCCTGGTTATGCCTCAGGCTACCTCTTCGGGGATATGGGCGTAAAGATACTGTTTTATTTTATATTTTTATATTTGATATTTCCTTGTACCAATACATCCTTTTTTATATCATAAGACTGCTATCGTCTATAGATATCAAATTTGTTGTTTTCGCCTTGTTATTCTTGTTTGGTCGTTGTCCTCCCTATCAATAAGCTAGAATGAGGCGAGAATAGTTTTAATAGGACATTGTCAATAAGATCACTTGTGGAAGAGTGATGTGCAGCCACTTGCCCGTTTTGCCCGTGAACGTTTAGGCGCGACGGGTTGGGCAGCTAGACTTCC
This sequence comes from Calephelis nemesis, assembly GCA_002245505.1. NCBI lineage: Eukaryota > Metazoa > Arthropoda > Insecta > Lepidoptera > Riodinidae > Calephelis > Calephelis nemesis. Next base: position 58,198 of record NJDD01001075.1, on the reverse strand, counting down.
ACAATACGCCTAACAGTCTGGCCATAGGACAGCTATGCACCTATAAGATATATTTTGGCGTCATTGGTCTAAGGTTGCCCTTAACTATTTTTGAAGTCACAGTCGTAGATATGTTTATTAGCTGTCTCAAATTATAAAAAAAAATACTTTGCTGTTTGTATGGCGCGACGATATAAACCGCCTTGGACTTCGGTAGAGGCTGACTCGCTACAAGTACTATGTACTCGTCCACGATTGTCTTGTCCGAGCGTTAAATTCACTCGAAAGCTTTAGCTTTACTTTCGAAAGCTAAACCCACTTATTTATGACTACTATATTAGGCAAAACTAAATACGCAGGCTAGAGGAAATGAAGGGTCTTTGAATTTTGTTTGGTCGAAAACTCACTTTTGTATTCCAATTGATTACACTATTCGTAAGGCAAAAGTATTTCGCAGTAAACATCAAAAATTCAATTTGCGAAGGCAATGGAATTGTACTACCTAAGTTTTGATAAATGCTACCACCTTAAATTCATGCGAAAGCTACGCCCATTTATTTATTACTACTATCTTGGTTATACTATATTAAAAAAAAAATGTATTTATTATTTGAGGCAAAACTAGACATTGGTATAAAATGTATATATATATTTGTAACTATATATATATTTGTAATATCTTGCATTTTCATCTTCTCGTCTTTAGGAAGTAACGCACACGTAGACATCTCTCACCATAGATTTAGGATGTACAAGACCAAAAAAGCGTGGGAGCGTGTAATCCTTATTAGGTACCAATTGACTTAGAGGGGAGAGTAAAAAAGATCATGTAAGGTTTTTCTTTTTAGCGGTGCGCTAATTAGTGTCTAGAAGCTGAAATAGCAACTCCAGTTACTTGATCATAGCCAAACTCAGATAATATCTGATGCAGATATTGACAATATAAATATGCCTAATGTGTCTCCGGTGACAGAAATATGTCAACCAGACAGATTGCTGTTTGGATTGCTGTAATGGACAATTAACACATATGACTTGATTGGACTTGGTCAAAGACTACAGACTTGGTTTTTGAAAGTTTCCGAGCCGAGCCGTACGTCTTGTTCAAATCATAAGAAAATTTAAATATGGACTAATTGGCATGCAATAAGTCTGCCGTACTTTGTTCTAGCACGTTCGAGTATATTTTCAATTAAAAAAAATTAGACAGACAATCCGACATGCAATCTAGATTAGAGATTTGATACATAATGGAGGTGTTTAGCAACGGAAAAGGGTGTCTCCTATATCTTAATGTGACGCTGCTGAGTTACTCAAACAATCCCCTTTTGGGCTCTCCTACTATTAGAACTGAGTTTTGTCAGTTTTTTTGCTATTAACCTGCCCAGAAAATAGATTTCACAACAACATATTTATTTGCATTATTTTGTATAAGTGTATTTTGTAAATTTAAACAAATTAGCCAAGAAATTAAATAAAATAGTAAATAGTTTTTTTTTAATTTCTTGGCTACCCCCTTCCCCACAAGGTAACACGCACCCCGGCCCCTAAGGCCACCCCACCACCACCACCTTCAAAATCCTCCTCTCCGGGCGACTGCGAGGCTGATCTCGCTTTCATCACAGAGCTTGACAACGCGATCGACCCGAACTTAGGGTGACGCCGCTGGAGCGTCACATCTTAATAGCAATGCCTGCCTTGATCAAATCGATTCAGCGTCACCCAGAAAAGTGAAAGCTAACTCTCTGACAATAGCGTCGCTTAACTCGTCAAAAAGATGACGTAAGGGAGATTGTAAAAACACAACATAGACATACTTCTAGTACAAGCACTTTTCTAAAACCTTGTGGGCGTGAATCTTAATCCAAAAAAAGGGGTTTACAATCTTATTAGGAATGATAGATTAGGCAATCTGTTACAAAAGACGTCTACAAATAGCCCCCTAGACCCTCCGCAACTGGAGAACCTAGAGTTGTCAGTATATCAGGTTGGTATGGCTGGACACAGGTCCATCATACTAGCTATCTCAGTGATAAGAAACCCCTGTTGGAGAGGGACCGTGCAAACTTATTCAACATGGGTGAGTTAGTTTTCCTAGCAGGCGACTTAAACAGTAAGAATGTACTTTGGTGATGGGAGCGTAACAACAACAACGGCCTCGCACTGAACAGGCTTACGAATAGGTTAGACCTCTCTGTGCCTACCAGATATCCTTTCATAGATGAGGATCACAGTATCCAGTACGATAGACTTAGCACTGCTACGCGGCGACACGTAAGTGCTACACGAACTAGATTCCGATCACAGACCCGTAGTATTCAAAACGTACGGCTCGATGATCCCTCCCTATTGGTAATCAAAACCAGACAGGTTGTAGACTGGCAAAAGCTCGATACAAAAGTTCAGTCTCTGCAATCCGAGTTCCTGGAACAAATTAACTTAATGAACTCAGTCGAGGAAGCAAAGTCCGTCAAATACTTTCCATCCGCACTCATATTCCTACAAGTAAACATCTACAATGTATTACTGGCAGGCAGTACTTTTCCTGACGAGTGGAAAGAACCCACCGTCGTAGGAAGTCACAAACCGGGAAAACCCCGTAACGTCGCGAGAAGTTACCACCCGATTAGTCTCATTAGTTCACTCGGCAAAATATAGGAGCGTCTTATCCTCGCCCGCCTTAAGACGGTCGTAGCCGAGAAACATTTGTTAATGGATGAGCAATTTGGTTTCCGGGCAACCTATTCATGTACAAATCAAGTTCACCACCTCACGGAGCACATACTAGACGGCCTGAATAGATGACTCCCCGTATTTGCGGGAGCGCTATTCTTCGATGTTGCCAAGGCATAACGGCCTAATCCATAAGCTCTACGAGATTGGCGTGCCAGACAGACTAGTACTCATCACACGAGACTAATTGTTGAATAATACGTTCAGATTTCGTGTAGAAGGGACACTATATATTCGATTTCTCTAATGCATTTAACACTGTAGACCATGACATCATCTTGGCTATGTTAAACCATCTTAAGTTCTCTCCTATTACAATTAAATGGTTCTCGTCATATCTGTGTGGTCGTCAACAAGCGATCCGGATAGACGGAATGATGTCTGATTGGAGTGAAGTAGTGGTAGGAGTACCTCAAGGTGGCATTTTGTCACCTTTAATATTCACGTTATTTATTAACTTCATTACGTCTGTCCTTAGCTGCCTTTTCCACATTTATGCCGATGACTTACAGCTTTATGTGCATGCAGATATTGCTCAAATCGGAGGAGCTATTTCAGAGATTAATGTTAATCTTGAGGCCGTGAGGCAATGGGCGTTGAAATTTGGTATTCAAGTGAATCCCGCCAAATGTCAAGCTATTATCATAGGCAGTAGTCGTCAACTTGAAAAATTGGGTTCAGGAACTGATTCTGCTCCACCAGTCATCTTTGATGGAAAAGTCATCCCGTATTCCCAGTCGGTTAAGGATCTGGGTCTGCACATTGATAATACGCTAAGTTGGTCGAAGCAAATCAAAGAGGTGAGTCGATCGGTTACTGGTTCGCTGTGTGCTCTTAATCGTCTTCGTAACTTCTTGCCGCTCGAAACCAAAATTGTTCTTGTGCAGTCTCTGATTCTACCCATTATTAATTACGCCGACGTTTGCTACTCGAACTTATCTTCTCTATATGTGAATAAGCTCGAGCGTCTCTTAAACAACGTAATTAGGTTTATCTTTTGTTTGCATAAGTTTGATCATATTTCTATGCATCGTGATAAACTCCATTGGCTTACCATTTCGCAGCGGCGATGTCTACGTTTATTATGCATGCTCTTTACTATTTTGTTTGATAATAGCACCCCCGCCTACCTTAAGTCAAAATTCATTTTTCTCACAGATACCCATAACCTCCAATTAAGATCGTCTAATTCACGTACCCTTTCCATACCGTCGCATCGCACCAACTTCCTTTCTAATTCATTTAGTATACAAGCCTCCCGTCTCTGGAATGAACTTCCTCCTCACATAAGACAATCCCAATCAAAGTTCTCATTTAAGAAACACACTCGTAAATTACTTCTAACAGGCACATAAGTGTACACATAAGTAGATTACGCACATTATATTAGTAGATTTACGCACTGTGGTTGTATTATAGTTGTCATCATTTGTTTCAAGCACCTGCATCGTTGTTTTTCTGTTGGTCCAAAGGTTGGCTGGTAGAGAATGTTAGCGCATTAAGCTCGCCTTTTGTATAACATATGGAAATATGGTGTACAATAAAGATTAAAATAAATAAATAAATATATAGTAGTAGGCCCCTAGAGGCGGGAGAGCGGGACGACCGCCGCGCGTCCACGTAGCCTTTTTCGAGGACAATACGGTTCTATATACGACCAGCCACAGCGGACAGTTTATAGGCAGAACCCTTCGTAGCGAGGCCACTCTCCTGGGCGACTGGTTCAGGAAGTGGCGTATAGAAGTAAGCTCCGAAAAAAGTGCAGCGTAGCTCTTTAATCGAGGCGTCACATCCAGCGAACGGATGAGATCCAGTCGCGACCCGGGTACCATCAGAATTTTCGGCAGAGTAATCCCCTGGGAAAAATCAACAAAATACCTAGGGGTCACTCTAGACAAAAATATGTTGTTCGAACCGCATATTTCACGTGTCACAAATAAGGCTAAGTTCGTTCTTAGCCGACCCTGTTACCTAATTACTAAAATCAGTAAAATGTCACTTCGTAACAAATTAACACTTTATAAAACATAAATTAGGCCTATATTAGCTTACGCTAGTGTAGCCTTCGCTCGTACTTTTCCATGCCACCTTAAAAAGTTACAAGTAGTTCAGAATAGGTTCATGCGTACTGCCACCGGCTGTCCGTGGTACCGGGTACGTACGCCACGAGGGCCTACATCGCAACCTAAATTTACTCACAATAGCGCAGCATTTCAAAGAACTATCGGTACGTTACTTTGAAATAACGGCTGCCCACCCGAACCCGGTGTTAGCACCGGCGTGTGAGTGTCGGCCGCGAACGTGCCCACCAAACTTAGAAGACCCCACCACGTCTTATCGGATTCTTCGGACCCAATAACCGCGTCTAACGCAAAACTCCCTACCAACCCGAACACAAATTCACAAGACTTTACTCTACACCGTCGCCGCCGGTCGGCCAGCGACGAAGATCTCCTTTGCGCCTGGCGACTAACGCCGAGCGACGAGCTGCCACTAATTCTCCATCAAGTCCACCCAGTAACCAGAACGCAGCACCAAGTCAAGGTACGGCCTCCCGGGAGACAGTCCTTTTTGCTGGCGTTGTAGGGAACAGTCCAATCCATTTAAATAATTATGTCTCGGGCTGAGCACTCTGCCCGGCCCAAAATAGTTCGGTGAAGTTGTAAAAACCTCGCGATTAGCAACATATTAGCCATTAGATGGAACAGAGGCCCTACCATCAACGCCTATAGCAGTGTTATTTAGATCTTGTGTGTATGTGTGTGTGTGTGTGTGTGTGTGTGTGTGTGTCATAAGGTTGTCTTTCTACGATGACAATCAGTATTATTGAAATATTACTGTTTTAAAAGCTTATGGTCAAACTTATGGTAACCCCCCAGATATATTTAAGATGCTGTTATAGTCTCTGCCTCTTTGGTAAAGTAGGTGACTGTTCATGAAGGCTCATTGCAAACAGTGCATTGCCCAGCCCTTTGTCTTTTTGTCACTTTGTTTCTGTTCCTTTTTCCCTTTCTGGGCCCGGCTAAGACCTATAGGCCGAGCTGCTACGTCTTCCGTATTAAAATTGTTTTTCTTGTTATTTATTTTCAAATTAATTTCTTAAATTATACGTATTGCAGTCATCAATCGTTATAGAATGTCATGACAGGGTCTTGAGTAAAGCGGTGGCCTCCTTACTCAAGCTCTTTTTGTTAGATTTGAAGGCAACGCATAAGTATACGATACATTAATATCTTCATAAATATTTCATTTGTGCTTTACAAAATTAAAGTTATTGCTATTGAAATTAACTAATTTTACTCATAATTTACAAGAAGTAATTAGTGTATAGTGTATTTACTCGCTGCTGCCAAATCTTATTTATTTAGCTTGAGTAACGGGGCTACCACTTTACTCAAGACCCTGACATGACTTTGACTTATGACCTATGACTGACGACTAACGACTGTTAAAAGGAATTTATTCATACGGAAGACGTGGCAGCATTTCATAAAGGCCTTAGCAAGCACCAGAAGTTGACCTAAAAAAAACTCTGTGTTTTGGCGCCATCTTGAACGAAGATTGTAGTAATTTTTTCACAATTATTGAAGTTGATGTAAACTATGAGTAAAATTAGTTAATTTAGGTGGGAATTAGTTTAATTTTGTTCAGTGAAAGTGCACAAACGAAATAATCATAAAGAAATTAGTGTATTGTAAATTTCCTCGCTGCCGCAAAATCTTTCAAAGTAAGCTTGTGTAAAGTGTCCATCGCTTTACTAAAGACCCTGACGTGACACTGTAAATACTGACTAATGACTGTATAATAATAATTAATACGAAAGACATGTGATGAGAATTAATTAATACAGAGACGTGGCAGCATGGCTTAAAGGTCTTAGCCGGCCCTAGAAAGGGGCAAATTAACTTAAAGAAAAGGGGACTTTTGGCGCCATCGTGAATGAAGATGGTCGTAATTTTTTCACAATTATTGAATTTAGTGTAAAATATGAGTAAAATTGGTTAATTTTGGTGGGAATTAGTTTAATTTTGTTCAGTGAAAGTGCCAAAATGAAATAATCATGAAGGTCGTGATCGTGATCGTGAATTTCCTCACTGCCGCCAAATCTCACAGACGAGCTTGTTTAAAGAAACCACCGCTTCACTCAAGACCCAGATGTGACTTTGTAAATAGTGACTAATGACTGAAATAAAGAATTAATACGGAAGACATGAATTGAAAATATAAAACAAGAAAAAGATTTATTAATACGGAAGACGTGGCTGTATGGACTCAGATCCTTTGCCTTTCCCCGACGGGGATAAAATTAAAAAACAACAACTTAAAAAAAAGGAGTTTTGGCGCCATCGTGATTGAAGATGGTCGTAATTTTTTCACAATTATTGAATTTAGTGTAAAGTATGAGTAAAATTGCTTAATTTAGGTGGGAATTAGTTTAATTTTGTTAAGTGAAAGTGCATAATTGAAATAATCATGAAGAAATTAGTCTATCGTGAATTTCCTCGCCGCCGCTAAATCTCATAGAAGAGCTTGTGTAACGAAACCACCGCTTTACTCAAGACCCAGACATGACTTTGTAGATAGTCACTAAGGACTGAAATAAAGAATTAATACGGAATATATACATAGTTGCATGGCCTAAAGGCTTTTACCGACCCCACAAAGGGGCAAAATAATTAATATCTTAAAAAAAACTCAGAGTTTTGGCGCCATCGTGAATGAAGATGGTCGTATATTTTCATAATTATTGAATTCCGTGTTTACATTGAGTGAAATTAGTTAATTTAGGTGGGAATTAGTCTAGTTTTGTTCAGCGAACGTGCACAAGTGAAATAATCATGAAGAAATTAGTGTATCGTAAATTTCCTCGTTGCCGCCAAATCTCATAGATGAGCTTGAGTAACGAAACCACCGCTTTACTCAAGACCCTAACATGACTACTAAAAAGAATTTATTTATATACGGAAGACATGGCAGCATGGCCGAAAGGTCTTAGCCGGCCCCAGAAAGGGGCAAAATAACCTAAAAAAAAACTCACTGTCAAAATTGTCAATACAGAATTGTCAACAAGGTTAATTTAAAACAGAATTGTCGAAAAATATCATAAAAAGTTTTAAAAACACACAATTCCAAAATCCAAATTTCATTTTTCCACAGTGCTTACTTGTTGAATGTTACTTTTATTTTATTTATTTTTTTAATTTTCAGCGAATAAGTACAGATTAAGATTTAAGCGTCCTTTGCAAGTGTGCAGTAACTGTTATTTGGATTAAAAAACATTAAAAAATTGTAAGTAAACAAAAAGTTTTTTCTTTAAATGTTTGAGTATGTAAATACTATAGCACAGGATGGCAATGGTCCCTATAACTCAGCTTTTTTCATAAGACACCTGACTGTTTTCAACAAATCAAACACCCAGTTACATCCTTGGGTTTATACTCACATGCCAGAGCATGTAGTAATTATAATTTACTATCAGTTAGGTTTTCCAGTTTTTCACCTATTCAGTTTCTGTTCAGCAATACTTTTTCAACCTTTTGTAGTCCTATATTGTCCGCTGAAAGAATATTGTTTGATATTTCGGTCAAGTGAGGAAACACCTGCCACAGTGCATTCCTCCGTCTGTGAACAGTCAGTATAAATGTATGATTAATTATTTTTTTTTGTGTAATCAGTTGTACTTTGTAGTTTACTTGTGATGTTTGTTTGTTTTCCAATTTTTTGTCATATTTGTGACTTAATTAGAGGTTGTTCTTTTCTAATTCCTCTAGGATCAACAGAAGCACTGTGTGTTTGTTTATCCTGTTGTTAGTTAAAGTTAGTCTCAAAGAGGCTACAGCTGCTTCTTGTTGCCTGTAGTGATACAGAGAGGTGGTTGAACCTAGTTAGCTAGAGTGAGTAATTTAAGAGCCTAAATACAAATTTGTATAAAGAATTCCCAACCCTTTGCCATCCACCAAGGCAGCTGCCTGTCCCATCATTCCTGCAACCTCTCATCGGAGATCGAGTGTGTCTATAGATAAAAGTCCAATCTACCAAAGCTGGTGAGGCCAGGCAATTTGAGCCTATTGTTTAGGCTCAAATTGGGAAGTGGTGGAAGAGTGTTGCTAGATTGTCATATACACCCTCACTGTCATACACAGGGATGTGGTTACCGCTGCTGTGGTTAATTGTTTGTGGGGCAACTTAACTACCCCTAGATAGGATTTGGCAGGAAATTATTGGTGGAACAAAGGGATTTTGGCTCATAAGAGTAACAAGCCATAAGTGTAGGAACCTTATGTTTACTTTTATTTGGTTACCACAAGACCTTCTTGCCTGGGGCTGAGTAACCCAGGTAACCAGTCACCTAGAACATGCTGACCCATTCAATGGCAAGAAGGTGGTCAGGAGCAACATAGAGCCACTGCTTAAAATTTTGGATAAAACAAATTTAATAAATTATCACATATAAGTACTTTCAACCATACAGATACTTGTGCGATTAGTGTTTTTTTTTTTTGGGATTCATTTTGTATACTCGCTGCTACACTTGTGTGCTAAAAAATAATATTTGTTTGTTTTTTGCAGATTATTAATTTTGTGAGAATTGTTTCATCCCATATTCTATTTGTTAATCCAATCCATCCGATATTTATAAACCTAATAATATTTGACTTTTAGAATTTATAAAGATGGGTGAACGAAAAGGTCAGAACTTGTATTATCCACCCGACTATGATCCCAAAGTCGGTGGTCTGAATAAATTTATGGGAACACATGCATTGAGAGAAAGAGCTAGGAAGTTGCACATGGGTATACTAATCATCCGATTTGAAATGCCATACAACATCTGGTGCGACGGCTGTAAAAATCACATTGGCATGGGTGTCCGATATAATGCTGAAAAGACAAAAATAGGAATGTACTACAGCACACCTGTATATCAATTTCGTATGAAGTGCCATTTGTGCGATAATCATTTTGAAATAAAAACTGACCCAGGGGTAAGAACTCAACTCATGTAATGGAATATATTATATGTATACCTATTGAAGCAGCAATTCAAATAAAATCTAAAATGTCTTTATTTTTATTTTTGTGTTTTTGAATAAAAAGTTACAAGACTCTTGTGGGAACAAGGGCCTTTTTATTGTAGGAAACTTCCTAACTAATCCCATATATCATGTGTTTGATTATGTGTACTTTAGCCATTTCAGTACAGAAAATGACCTTTAGTGTCCTGTACAATCCTAATACTGCCATAGTTCCGAGTTTGTTGTTGAAATCACAGCTTTGTTCTTCAGTAGTATGTAATAATGTGTTTCTTCCTGTTCCAGTTGGAAACTGAATCTGAACTACTACTATTATTAATTGAAGTAATGATGATTTGTGTAACTTCAATGTGGAACACTAATATAATTTCTTTGTAAAACAAATACTTAATTTGCAAGATACTTAACATATGTGGTGTTGATAACCAGAATTTTTTTATCCTTAAAAATGGTGTCTGGTTTTTTGTCTTCTTGTGTTTTTTTTAGTAAAAAAACAATTAATAGTTGTATCTATGTCTAGGTTCAATTGGTACATCCAATCAATTGATTAAAGAATGATAATAATGATTGTCGAAATTTTGTTATTAATATTAAAGTATGAAATTGACATTCCAGAACCTTGATTATGTTATTGTGTCGGGAGCGAGGCGCCAAGAGAACAGGTGGGATCCAACTGAGAATGGACAAGTTGTTCCAGAGACTAAGGAAACCCAGAAACGTCTTTTTGATGATGCTATGTTCAAACTTGAACATAAAACTGGTGATGCTGAAGCTAGTAAGCTAGATAAACCAAGACTGAATCGGCTTGTAGGAAGAAATGAATCTGTGTGGAAAGATGACTATGAAGCGAACTGCACTTTACGCAGAAATTTTAGGGTAAGTAATGAAAACTTATATTCCAATTGTTTTATAGCATACAATAGCAAACAGTCACACAGATTTCTCTAAATAGTACAAAACAAATTTAAAAGTAGTGCCTGTGACTGCAAAAATAGGTGCGGCAATGGTACTGTTCTGGGCGAATATGATGAACAACTAAGTAGTCTGCACTAGTGGAATACGGGCTGGAACAGTTACCTATATCACAGCAAAAATTAATAATCGTCTTTAGTTTATATACCCAGAGCTGTTATAGCTAACCTTTACTTAACAGTACTACTTTGAAAATATCTGCTAGTAACATGACATGATTTAAGTTATTACGTGAAGGGCTATTGGCACCTACTTGCATGTCTTTGTTGAATAATGGAATAAACAAAATGGGAGCGTGTGAAACCGGATTGCACATTACTAATTGATAGCCTTCTGCTATTACTTTACAAAAATCGATACTTAAATAAAATGTTTAGTTTGATACTTTAATAAAAAATTATACATATAACGCGAATAAATGGGAAAGACGGTGCGTAGTTAATAGATTGGATTGACCAGAAATCTAAAATCCTAAATATATCCAGCTCTAAATTAATTTGGATTTGCTCATATTCTGCCATCGACTATACATCGCCAATCGACACCTATTCTTTATAATTTTGCTTTGAAACAATTCTGGCAAATAGTTGAAGTGCGGGGAAGCGAGGAACTGCTTTCTTATTGGCTCTTGCAATGACACCACGTCATATTCATAAACAGATCTGTAAGATTAGGGATGACATGACGAACAATAAAATTTATCAATATGCCTTTTATTTTATGAAGTACGACATTGTAACGAATTATATCGCATTTTGTTATTGCACGTCACATTGCAGCTATGCAACTCAACGTCTCAAGGTCACACATTTTTGCGATTGAGAGTAATAACCATACTTGAATATATTAGGTCCTTACATCTGTAATTGGCGTTTTGTAGGGGAAGGACATTAGTCGAATATTTTTAATGTAAAATATTTATTTAATCAAAGTATGAACCATTTTTTCCTATGCACATTTGCCATCTCATAGGTAATTATTGATCCCTCTACTAAAAAAAAAACATTCGAACGGCAATCAATAAATTCTTTGGATGTGGTTCGGACTGCCCCATCGAAATTAATTTTTTTGAAAAAAAAGTTAGTTTCAGGTGCATGTTTTTTACATTCCAATTAATGCTCTTCTAATTGAGAAGCTGCCTGTTGTGCCGTATGTGGTCTACTATTGACATGAAGCAGCAGTGGCGTAAAGTTTATAAAACAATCTTCCGCAAAATCTTGAGATTTAATTCACTGTATTTGGAATTCGGAAACCAATTCTTTCGTCTGGTTTCTTTGAACCAAATTAGAATTTTTTATTTTATGATCTTGTGGATGCCTGATATAAGAGACATACTTATCAAATTGAATTGTTTTTATTCAGTCGATTAATTCCCACCTGAACTACAGAATATCCCAGCCCTTTGAAAGTTTTATGACATACTGACCCCAAAATAGCCTATCGGAACCAGCCTTGAATTTATATCACCCAGCTAACCACCTAATGCACTTAAAAGAGTTCAATACAATCGGCTCAACTATTATTCAATGACAATTTGTCATTGAATGAAAGAGCTGTGTATTTATTCAATGACAAATAACAGTGTCCTCTACTGCAGAAGTTCAATGTTTCCATCATGTTGGTCCGGGTCCACTGACTAAAATAGATCGCCTGCCCCTCTGTCAGGCACCTCGTAAGAGGCGAGCTTAGGTAAAACAGGTAATTGCCAACAAGATCACTGGTGATACAGTGGTGTGCAGCAACTTCCCTGGGTAGTTATCCACCGCCTTACCCATTCCTGCCTCTATAATGACAGTGTCACATTCCGATTCGGAGGGTAAGGAAGCCAGTAGATTTGCACAATAAGCCTTACATTCCGACCATAGGACAGGAACACACCTGTAACATGAATGGTGTCTATAGGCCATGATTATCTGTTACCATTAAGAGAGCCGTTTGCTTTTTCGCTGACTTCTCACATGAAAAAGAGTAACTATCCAGAGGCCAACTCAAAAGTACACAGAGTAAGAAGTTCTTTATTGTTTCTGTCAGTGCTTAAATTTATCTATAAAAACCATAAATAAAAATGTCGATTATAAAATATCGATAAAAATATAGATTTGCACATTAGTCAATCACTAGCTGTATGCAAACGAATGTGATAGCTTGAAAATCACATGACGTAAGAAAGGGATAGATACCCTCATCTAACAATGACTGATCAGTTTATGATAAACTCCGATAATCATCAAAGAATTCAAAATGTAATTATGAATGTTATTATTTTTAATTAACCTACGGAAAGTTGTACCATCTTTTCGGTAATTTGAAGTGCGGCTGTCTTTACCGTACCTACCATTTAATTGAACAAACAGTCATTTTATATCTATTTTTTTTTATTTTTTGTACAATAACGCGACAATGTTTACAGGTCACAAACCTGGTCGATACTAATCATATATTTTTAAGTAATAAGCTACATTAGAACAATTACACTTATGTGTCGACAGAACCGTGTTGCCTTATATTCGGCGTCTATTGGGATGTATGGTCGGTGTATTCTGCCGATTTTACGCCAAATTAACTCCAATGCCAATGCCTACTAAAGTCAACAGTCAATCAAATCACTGTTCACGTGTATCGCACCTCTAATTTTATCGTGACGAATTAAAAGACGATTGTAAACACACTTGTACACTAAATAACCTGTAAAATTAATTGTAAGTAATTAATAGAAATCTCTATTGCACTTTCAGACTTATGAATGAAGTTTTCTTAAGTCATTATATTGTATTTTCAGAAACGAAGAAAGGAGTTAGAAGAATCTGCTGTCAATGACAGTTTGCTCTTAGCAAAGTCATCTTTAGACGTAAATCTATTACCAGAGACGGAAGAAGATAGAAATATGGCTGCTCTTCTCTCTTTAAGGCCCTCTAACAGTATTGAAGAAACACAGACTGTCACACGAAGAAAGATACTTAATAATCCTGCACTACCTAGTTCTAGTGGTCTTCTAACAAGTTTTGGTGGTTTAAAAAAAGAAGAATCTTTAAGTAAAAGTGCACCACTTTCTCGTAATTTATTAGGAATAACTATTAAAAGTGGTAAAAGAAAAAAAGATGACGGCCAGGGTATAACAGAAATCAATGATTGCGAGAGTAAACTTAAACTAGATAATGACTTAAAAACTTCTTTCAAGAAAACAGTAGAGGATGATGATAAACTTTATTTGACTGCTAACGATGTTAGTTCTAAAAATGAAAACTCAACATCTAATGTTAAAACTGATACCAATGACAAAACAAGTTTAAATATAAAACTTAATATTGGGACTACAATTGTTGATGTAAAAGGGACTGCCCAAACTCAAGGCCTCAAAACAGGTTTTGGTGAAGAAATCAAAGATATTGATATCAAACATGGGGATACAAGTAATCAAAATCTGGAAACTGAAAAAGTTTTAAATCGAAGTGACCCGTCAACTGTATCAAAGGGACATTTAATTTCAGGTATTTCATTAGTTGGTGACTACAGTTCCAGTGGGGAAAGTTCTGAATGAACAAAATATATGTTATATTGAATAAAACTATATCCCAAGTGTTTTGTATAACTTGAAAAAAAGTTGCTAAATAATTTATGTTGTACAGATATTATATTATATTTCTAATATAACTGTTTATATACATGTTACCTTTTATTTATAAAACTATTTGTTTTACTAAGATACGCGTGACAGTTCTGATTTTCCATGTTACACATACATTTTTAATTGACATCACAGACTCAAAAAAAGGTTTTTCTCGGAGACCCAATAATTTAGCGACCTCTCTTTCTAAATTAGATTGGGTCTTCTCTTTTAGCAAATTTGGAAATCGACAACAACTCTTTCTTAGAAGTGTGGTCTCCATTAGTAGTATAGCTTTAGGCACGTATACTTGCTGATGACAAGTAACGTTATGGCGGAAAAAATTTAACCAATCCGCATCGCTACAGTTATGTAAAACTTAGTAAAGGATATATATTACATACAACATTTTCGGTGACCAATATATTCAACGGGCAGTTATAAGACTGTACCCTCATTCATTAATTCATTCATTCGCAGTCTCGTACATTTCTCTGGTCTTTAGAAGTGCGGTTAATCTAAACTTACACTGACAAATAAAATATTCTCTTGGGAAAGACATCAAATTAAAACCCCGTTTTCTGAAACAGTTTATTTGCCCCGTTACAAAATTACATAGCAAATGTATCAGTAATATTTCGATGTAACACATCTGTATAATAATTATAAATAATCGTTTCACAATAAATATGATTTAGTAATTTGATATTTGATTGATTAAGCTTAATATACACATTATAAATAACATAAACCAAGGAGATAATAAGGTACTATGAAGTTCACAATTCGCAGATTTGGCTTAAGGTTGAGGAACAATACTCAGAAATACCGACAACTATGCATCTCACAAATGTCCCGGTCAGGGATCGAACCCTAAGTTAATTAAGTTAAGACTATCGATAGAATTTGGCATGCGCACTATTTCCTCGACCAAAGCGCTCGAAATAATAGATAATTTATAAGAGATATAAAAATTTAAGAACAGAGTTGATTTTATGAAGCAGTTATGAATTATGATAGACATCACGTTGGTACCTATGGAATTGATTAGGCAGACAATTAAGTGCTCTCAGAGTTGGATAATTACTGATAACATTAGTACTCAATAAGAGGACTCATTTTCAGACAGAATTTATTAATATCAGTTGTAAAGCATAACCGGTTGGTTATTTCTATAATATGTACTAAATCATGAGCGATACTTTTTACAATTTATTTTTATTGATTTCTTTTAGCCAACCAGTTTTTACAATTTCACTGGACATTGTTACAGCCCTGATAATGCCTATATAGTGAAACCGATTGACTGGCTAAAAAAAGTAATCAAAATCGATTAGGTATTAGATGGAGTTCCACCAAGAAGCATAGAAACAAAATTATTATAATAAATGTAAAGTTAAAAAGAAGTAAATGTTAAAATTCTGACTACACTTTGAACTTTCCCATAATTATCTCCTTGATCTTCGATATAAATAGTTTAACGCGATAAAACACAAAACATATATAGATATATAACATCAGTATAATTTCATTAATTACCTATTAATAATTGTTATACTTATTAATAAGCTTGTAGAAGATTGTCTCGTTTAAAACTGAACGCCTCTCACATGATTTTATAAGCTAGTCATTTATAAAGTTGATCTTTAGATCCTGTTTTTGTTTATGGTTGAAAGTAAAATGATTCTTACTGAAGTCGCGTGTTCACAGTAAATATAAGCACACTCGGGCCGATGACTATTGGGACGTTACTTGCAACGTGTAAAATCTATCCGATTGTACTCCGGTGTCGGAGCCACTACCACTTTCTACCATTCCGAGCGGTTTATGTCAAGCACGTAAGAAGTTATACTTTTTTAGCGTAATAATTCAAAAATAACAAATAACTATGTTGATAGACTATTTACATAACCTATAAAAAAGTGTACCAACTAACATAAGACTGTTGCTTTTTATCTGTCCTGTACGCACGCATCGTAAACATTGACTTTCATATTTTTTTCCAATCGCGCCAAAAGAAGTATAACTTCAAAAATAAAACTGAAGCTATAACTTCTATGGAGCAAATAAGTTGACGTCATCTGAATTCTGCAAGGATTCTCGTGGTGTTACGCCCGCGTTACCTATTACGTGTAAACAAGCTTACGTTAGTGAAATACATCTCCGCTACTAGATCCATTTTAGTATACTAAACATAGCTGAGATGTAAAGTCGACCATTATCTTTAAAATATCGTTAGCTCAATTTACTTAATATTATTCTAAGATGCTTTACCTATTTATTTACTCAAAACAGAGAAGCGTTCAGCTTCAAATTAGACAATTTCTATTACTTATATTAGATAGAAATAAACTGAAAAAAATACATAATTTGCATCGTAGTATTTAGATAATAAAATTTATTTAAGTATTTATTAGATATCATTCAGGTTTTTAGAATGGTAAACCTAAAAGTTTATTGATGTCTGTTTTGTGAGTCAGAGTTTATCTGTGTCATGAATATGTTCATTTCAGCATCTAATTTCATAACAAAATTACACGGAAACAAGAGTAAAAGTCAAAATACAAGAATACCAGTGAATTGAAGCTTGACTATAAAATAAAATTAACAAGTGACAATTAATTTCATTAATAAGTAATACTAATAGGCCAACAATTAACAATAATAATATGCGTTCATTTAAAAAATACCGTTACCTCTGTGCCGGCTCTTCGATCCCCTCTCTCTTTGTCTATACTAAAATTAGGAAAAAATGCGCATTAGTTATTTATCTTCTCGCTAGTTAATGGGTTAAAAAGTAGTATAAGTATAATGTTTTTCTTAAGGTATTATTCTCATACAAATTTTCGCTTATATGGGTCGGTTTAGGAGTTGGGTTGATTGAAGAGCAAACACATTCAAACAGCGTCACTCTGTTCTAATTCCTCTAACATAAAATAATATTTCAACAACAGAAACAAATCAAGCAAAAAATATGCGTGTGTGTGAGTGAACACAGGTAAGAAGTTAAACTTTCTTATGGCATAATTTTTCGTTACAAAAAGGAAATTTCACTTAAAAAAACTTTATATATATGCTTATATTAAGTACGTGAGCTAGTTTGAAGGTATAGAACCGACCGGCAAAACCAAAATCTCGAAGAACGCTGTATGGTATTTTTTTCAATGCACGTAACGAATGATACATGAGCCTTTACCATGAGTTGCTATAGATAATTTACGTATCGAAATTTAGAGCTACTTTACTCTGAAAGTGTAGCTCTCTTAGTTACCAGTAAAGGCGCTGTTCTAAGTTTTCATACAAATATTTTTGGAGATATAGCGCCGTAAACTCATGGTAAGAGATCTGTAGTACAACATTTGAAAACTCACAAAAATAAAAATAGACAGTGCTACAACGTGATAAAATATATAGTATAAGTTATAACACATATTATATAATATATATAACACATACACTACTCTGCATCAGCACGTTCGCGTGGCTCTTTAATGTTTGGTACAATACATGTACTATAGATAACCTATAGTCAGTCATACGAGATTGTCAATCTATACCTTACTGTTGAATTAGCTTCACAATGGTATTTTATTTAACTTTTATCTAAAGCAAATTAACACAACCTTCAAATTAATCTAAACTTAATCAGAATAGAATACAAAAATAAATTTTTGTTTTAATAGTTACTAAATTCCAAAAATAAATTGATAGAGGCTATAAATTTAATTTTATAAAAATAATCATCTTGTTTTAACAAACAATGTTATATTAGATAAAGGTGCTTAATTAAAACTAATATTTAATCAGCTCATATAAAATAGTAGCTTTAGAACACTAGCAGTAATTGAGATCAAGAAAAAGAGATCTTTTCAATGCTTTAAAAATAATAAACAATTAGGTACTTTCAATAAAATCATAATTTCTAATAACATAATTGATTGATTCCCCTCAGACATATAAATACTTCTTTATTGGTCTGAGTGAATCACTTTCGAATTCCAACGTTACCTCTTAAATTGTTTTTCTTAATTCATAAACTATTGCAAACATAGTCGATTCGGTAAAGTATTTAAGTATTAGTTCGTAGTGTTGTATATTGTTTGTTTATAAAGGATCAAACAAAAAATATTTATATGGCCAACTCTATTTCAAAAGTTAATTAGTTTATTTTACTTAAATTCAATTTTTTAAAAAGTTTATCTTCTGATGTATTAATATTTCATGTAACTCCTCAACAAAAAAGTCGTTTTATGACTAGTAACATGTTATTAAATAAAGTGAAACTGATTATACATAGTCCGTCTTATTAATAAACGTGGACTAAAGTAGGAGAAAAGTTTAGTTGACATTATAATAAAGATAATAAATAATACCAAGTTAAGCTTTCCTTTACTCCGCGTTTATTAAAAAAACATAGTAAGTCCTTACTGTAAACAGATAATTCACAGTTTCATTCTTTCTTTTTGTCATGATTAACTTACAATAACAAAATCTTGTACACATCCATAAGCTTCGACCAAAATATACTGGACTGGTCTCATTTGTTTCAAAATAATAATAAAAACTAGAGCTTTTGTTATAACACAGAGAAAACATTGTGTTGAGACGGGCGGAAGGGACCTAAAGAGTGCCCGCTCAACTTGCCATCTACAAAATGAGTGGTCATAGTCCAGAAAGCGCTTATTTCTGAATTATCTCCGAGTTTTTTCGATGTTATTTGTATTAAATATTACTCATCATACGGAAACGCAATCAACAAGCGAAATCGCTCTGTTGGAGACTACCGCATGACAGGCATTGCGTGAAATTGAGGAACAAGTGACTTTAAGAAATAATCTGTTATAATATAATTCAAACCTGTCACAGTAACTTGGCCGAAGTCTGTTAGTATCAAAAATCATCATCAAGTGGCAGCTCTCAGTGGAGTGTTTCCGTGTCCGCGCAGCGCTTGTCCTCCATCGCCTGTATGAGAGCACATTCTATCTTCGTTCGAAGCCAGGAGAGCACTGACGGATCTTGTATTTCTATAACCTTTTCGTCGGTCGAGAAATAATTAACTATTTCATCCTGAAAAAAAATTGAATAACTACATATTCTACAGAATTCGTTGGATACAAAAAATATACCTTTTAGTTGCAGTATCGCCTGTGGTCTAGCGGTCCGGCGTCGGATTTGACTTTTTGAGGTCCCGGGTTTGATTCTCGGGTGCCCGACCCGACTTCTCTCTCTCCAGTCGATTCCCTCACTGCTGAGGATCGTGACTCCTTTTGACCCTGTCTACCAGCTGCTTCCATCGGTTGCGTTCCGTAGCTTGGTGGAGCGCAGCGCTGACGGGCATCTCCAGCTGTTTGGAGATTTGGTCCGACCACCGATTGGGACTTCGTCCTCTAGGCCTTTTGCCCTCCACCTTCCCTGTTACTATCAGACGCTCCAAATTGTTGCCATCCCTGCGTGCCGACCCGACTTATAAAACTATAAAATTTGTATTTTCTATTAAAGATAACGTTGCCCGGGATTGGATATGTGCCCGCGTGGCGATAGGCTTGCCACCTATCACATTGTGTGACGTAATGTCTTCGGATAGCCGTCCTGGCTGTGCCTCTGGCTACCTATTCGAGGATGTAGGTGTAAGGATACTTTTTTTTAGTTGTGAAGTATAATACAAAAGACGGCCGTACCACTATACAAATGGGTCTTTATATTATATATATGAAATGAAGGTGCAAACATATTGAGAAATAGCTGTTATAAGAAGAACCTTTTAGGAGTCGGTTAAAAACACGCTCATCTGTTTTATTAACAAAAATCAAACAAATCAGGTCAGGAGTGGAGTTTCGGAAAAAAACGAAATTTTTAAAATTTACAGTCAGGTAGGTACGGTATTTATATTACCGTTGAGCAGCTTCTAATATTTGTTAGTGACATGATAATATATCGCAAGTACAGGAAATGTCGTGGGATGGAGGAAAGTACAAGGCTTCAAGCAAAGGTTTTCGAGAAAACTTTGTTAATTTATGATAGTAAATACGAGATCAGATATTTATATTTATATTATTTATCTGTCAGAATCGTAAGGTTTAGCACTAGATACTCTCTGCCTATCCCGTTAGGGACTTGGCGTGAAGATATGTGTATAAGTGTATGTGTATGTAGTAACTACGAGTAGTAAGTTTCAGTTTAGGAAAAACAGGAAATATCGCCTCCCGGGATCTCGCGAGATTAACCATTATACTGTAGTCTCCCGGCCGTTCCGGGAGTGCTGTGAACTCTAGCTATAAGTCATTAACGCTTAGTCCGAATTTATTTATCTTTTTTTTATTTTGTAGTACGTACTTGTCAGACTGTCCCGTATTTTTTCTCGTAAGTTTTGCAAATTAAAAATTATAGTCGTTAAAAACGTTCAGTATAAAGTGGCCAATAACTTGAAATCTGGAATGTAGAGAAACTTTTGTACATAGGTCATCTTACATATGCATACATATTTTCACACCAAGTTGCCAAAGATTTAAGTAACGTGTCCTAGCCAAGTCTTATGTGCGTTCCATATGTAAAAGTTATTTAAATGTGGGTTAAGAAGTATTACCGCTTTGTAAAAATCATAATAATTTGTTTCAAACAAATGACGAAGTATTAGGAAACCAACACCTTAGAAATAGTTGAAAACTGCTTCTGTGGTGAAACACTGCATCTATTCACACTTTCTTTATATATATGTTTATGTATATGTTTTGTCAATTTTTCATCCGTCATTCTTTCCACACGAGCATGCCCTTCTCATTTCAACATCAACATTTTCATCCCCACTTTTTCTCGGATCGCACTGTTACGAACGGGTTCAGCGAGCGCCACACTCGTGTAGTTATTTTTTTTTAATCGTGGAAGCTATGTACACACACGCTAGAGATATAAGACACATATTTTAAAATGAAACTTTTTAGTTTAACTAAAAAGTTTTAGTACGTCAGTAGGTTCTATTAGGTACTTATTCTGTGCTTTTGTTAAGTTTGAGAGCTTTCATGTCATGAGTTATAGTTAAAATAGTAGAGTTTAAGATGACTAGATTATGTATGACGTCCTGTAATAGCCAACTCGATTGGTACCTGTTTGATGTTAAGTACGAGGTTGTCCCCGTCGACGGCAGGCGGCCCGATGAGGTCGTCGAGCTTGACCGCCCACTCCACGCGCCAGCCCGGCCGGCTGCTACCCGCGCGGACCAGGTACATGTGTCTGCGGATGTCACGGATTGCTGGAGATGCTGATTTAAACATTTTGAACTAAACAATACCTAGCAGCATAATCGTCGCAAAAAGGCCCCTCGAAACACACCAGTTTTTGCTTAACTACACGCATACGCCTACACGCATAGGTATTTAAAAAAGGGGAAACAACTCGATTAGTAGATATTGCATTGAAATTTGTACCAAATTATCCTGATGTCAAAACTATGACTAAGATTGTAAGAAGAAATACGTTTATTAAGCGAAGTCGCATCAGGGAGGTATTGTTTCTTTCGTATAAACTAAAGAAAATGTAAATCCAAGTGAAGTCATTTAATTTGCGATTTCTCACCAAAAAATGAATACATATTATAGCGCTCCAAAACATTAGAGATACTGCGTAGTGATTGGATTGGACTTACCTGAAGCCGAAGACCCCAAATATGTATTGTGTGGAGCTAGATATATTTGGAGTCTTCGGTTTTAGTAAGTCCAATCCATTCACTACGCTATGTATTTCCTTTTCATAAACAACTCTTTACTTAAATTCACAAAATAAGCATCATAAGACGTTAAGTGATGGTAGATGACCAACGTCACTTACTGTGTGGTGACGAGTACGGCGGTGTGTGATCGCGGCGAAAGGTACGCGTGCGCCACGTACTCCT